>KV745250.1:0-30633 GCA_001692735.1 Lepidopterella palustris CBS 459.81
AGCTAGCTATCGGAGCGGATACAAGACGGATCTGAATCTGGAGTCTGGCTAGCTAGCAGGCTAGCAGGCTAGCTGGGTACGCTAAAAACTCTGCGTGGAGAGTCCGCAATAACCTTGCGCTATCGTTAACGTCGGGCTAGGCGGGCAATCCTAATATCACGACGACGATGTATTATAAGTCGAACGCTAGATAGCGAGTATCAGATTCGAGTATATTGATAGCTACGTACAGCTGTCATGAGGACTCAAAAGGATTGCCAGAGAACTCTACAGGAATACGGCTGGGACGAATCTATATAGAGAGTGTTGGAGCGGGGTAAAAGAAATAACATAAACTACGCGCACGGCGTAGCGCATATGACGGCAGTGCCGTCACAAAAGGCAAAGAAATAGCGCGCCTTTAAAACGTAATTAAGGTAGGTATAAAGCGTAAAAGTTATAAAAGGCGATATATACACAGTAAGAAGAACCTAATAGTTAGTAAAGTAGCTAATTTAGTAACTATAAAGAAGGGTAGTAGTTATAATAATAGTAAGAAGGTAGTAAAAAGGGTGTATATAAAGAGACACTATAGCTATTATAGTAAAATTAGGCACAACTCCCGCACCTATAAGGTAGAGATAAAGAATATAGATAATAGCAAAAATTTTAATAATTATATACTATTTTATAAAATACTATAAATTATTATAGTATTGCGCGACGTTACTACGTAGGCGTAGCAATATAATAGGGCTACTAACTTACTTAGAGTGCCGACTTACTTATAAAACACGTTATATTATATATTAACTAATAAATACAAATTAAAAAAAATAATAAAATAAGGAATTTATAAAACCAATATAGAAAAGTTTCCAATTTAAATAGCCTATACTACCCTATTTAATTAAATGTTTATTATTTCTATATATAATTAAATAGACCCGGTAAATATCTTATCTTGTCCGGGACAATCTCTGCCTTACTTGTGCCTATTTAGTTCGAGACGAAACAAATTAATACGCATCATATATGCGTCATCAACCTCTCTCGCAAAATCGCTCATGTTAATTCTCCTTGCAAAGTCATTTAGCGCCTCTGCCAAGTCCATATATAGTATGACGGAATTAAACCCTTCATTCTCCGCCTCTCTCAAAGGTTCCTCCAAACGTCCCGCATTTTGGATTGCAGTTAACAAATGTCCAGCTGCCTGATGATACGATTCGAACTCCTGTTGCATAGCGGCATGTCTCGTGAGTATGCCTTCATAGATTGGTGCCAGTTCTCTGTACATTGGGTTCTGATGTTCTCGCAATATCTCCACATGGTGCCTCAGGGACCCAAATCGATTCAGAGGTAACTCTGGAAGTGATCTGATCGCAGCCCTCAATGCTATGATTTGTAGACTAATGACTGGACGCCGTGGATGGAGGTCATCGGCGACGGCAGCGGCATCAGCAGCGGCATCAGCAGCGGCAGCAGCAGCGGCATTAGCAGCAGGGGCAATATTTTCAGCTGGAGGCAAATTGTCATGCCCAGTCAGCCTAGCCGCGAGATTCCTAATTTCCTCCGGGGCATGTTGGAAGTTGATATGTAGTCCTGGCGCGGCCTGGTTTTCAGGAGGTGCTGCTGCCGCTGCCGCCGCCGCCGCCTCCTCCACGTGGGGTGAAGGGGCAGATTGACTTGGACCCGTTGGCCTGGGCATTTGCCGCTCTCCCGAACCTCCATTCTTCTTCATCAAACCATCCGCATCCCTCCTCCCCACCGGATTCGCCCCACAAAAACACCAAACATTACACCCATCCAAAATCCCAATCGGATCTGGATTGACCCATCTCCCAATCCAAGCCATCAAATATCTCTTTCCAAAATAATATAACCCAGTCTCATTATCCAATTCTTTTCCGCTGTACCTATACTTCTTCTCTACATTCCCATGAGAAGCACATAACATGGTACTGCCATAAGGTGAATATTCTTCTTGGGTAAGGATCTGGGATTTTGTGTCCAGGGTGAGTGATATGGAAGAATTGTGGTCAGTAAGGTAGTAGCGTGTTAGGGGCTGCTTGGGGATTTGATCTGGAGAGGAAGAGGGGAAAGTGGAGGTTTCGAGGGATGCGATACGTAATTCGAGGGCGAAGAAATGGGTTGTTTGGATTTTTTTCTTGGGCGTTGTGCCATCACCAGTGAATGTTAGGAAAACTTCGCAACCAGGTTCCATATAAAGATGATCTTTCAACTTCCTCGGGATGGCATCTGCATCTGCAGATCTCTCGGTTACTTTCCTAACTCGATTTCCAGAGCCATCGTATCGATAATACGTCATCTCCGGGGCCTGTGAGCTGTTGGGATTAACATGTTGTGTAGAGGTCGCTGAGAGTTGATTATACACATCCCATTCCAAGATCTCAAATCCAGCCATGCTGCTCATTAATCCATTGGCTCCAGGGGCACCGGCATAGCTGTAAATTGACACTGTATCGCCAACTGATGTACTTGTCAGGCGATTGCTTTTCTTCTCAGGCTCTAACAGGCTGGGCTCCTCGTATGTGAATGTGCGGGTCCAGCCTGGGACAGAAGCATCGCTCAAGCAATGAGCCATGGACAATATATTGTTCTCAGAGTCGTATGTGTATCTCTCGGTATAAGATGCCACGGCTTTTGCATCCGCTGGACTGGCTACGCTGGAGAGACCAGAAAGCGAACTGCTTGGTACCGGTACTTGATTTTGCCCCATTTGGCCTAAATGTTCTCTCCCGGTTGCGGAACTCAGCCGGTAAAGTGCGTCGTAGGTAAAATCCTGTGTTGGCTTTACTATGGTTCCACGAAAAAACAACTCTTGTTCAGAGGCATCGTCAATATGGGTTGTGTTTCCGGTGCAATCTCGAGTGTATTGTAGATTTTGAAGAACGGTGCGATCGTCTCGGATGGTTTTCTTGCTAGTCATGCGGAGGGTGAGGGGGTCGTAAGTCATCTGACATTTTGATCCGTTACCATAGACAGCAGAAATCTGCTGATTGCTTGCATTATATTGAACATCTTTGACGAAAGTTGTCTCTTGAGCTGTGTCAATGAGACCACGAACGGCCTTGAGCAATCCCTGCCGATTGAACACATTCGTGGAAACACTTCCATCATATCTTGTGGCAGAGACAGATCGCTGCAGAGCATCAAAAGTTGCCATCGATTCGAAGATCTGTTCTTCCATTTCGATAGGGGCAGCACCTGCCCAGTCCACACCTCTCTTGTACTCTTTCACAAACTGTCTTTGAATATGTGTTGGGTGGCCAGCATAATCGTACTCCAGATTTGTGACTTTTGAAGCCTGATCAAACGTCTGGTATACCTTTCCACGCAGATTATTCTTCTCTGGTTCAGGTTGTGATTCACCATATACGATTTGTTGGGAAAGATACTCGTTGTCTGTACCGCTGTTGACGAAAGTTTTGCAGGGTCTACGCAGAACATCGTAAGACTGACTCTCCCTTGTGCCACGACTGTCCCACGCAAAGAGCTGCTGTCCACTGACATCATTCAGGAGCCATTTCTGCCCGCTGTCCATGCTGGAGGAATGGATTAGATTACCCAGCATGTCGTAGTCGAAAACAGATACAATCCGATCCTTGGAGTCCACGACCTTTTTTAAATGCTTTTGGATGTCAAAGAACCTCCTGGTTGAGGACTTTTCGTCATTGCCATTGTCCAAAATTGTGCAGTAATCATTTCCAAGAACATCCAGCCATATCTCAGTTGGAGTATTGGAATACACAAGACTCTGCGCGGCAGCTACTTGGTCGAAGGAATCTTTTGAGGAGCCCATCTTGGACAACCAGGAAGTTGATAAAGAGACTATATCGCACAGAAGAGCAAAGTAGAGCCCTACGTCAACATCTTGCAGGGGATCAAGTTCGATAGTATCGCCCTCATCCCAAACGACTTTGTCCCAAGGCCCGTAAATCGTCTTGCTCCATGTTACATCCGGATTCAAGGTAGCAGCTACCCTACCCATTGCATCATAAAAAGTTGTCGTAGCCGGAATTGTACCTCCTGGTCTTGAAAAGACATGCGAGGCTTCGTATGTTGGGAGGAATTCGGTCGACACCGCGCCACTCTTAGTAAGAACGGTGTAATCCCCTATCCACTCTTTTCCATCAGTATTGGCTTCAGAATACTGCTTTGTCTGAATCCGCCTTCCATTTCCATCAAAGTATGAAATACTCAGTTGAAGATTGGAACCTTTGGCTTGTTCCACGGCATTGATATGCGTATCCCTCTGAACAGAGATCTGGTACCCAGGCGACCAAGAGCCGTTGGTGGTTTGAGTCGGAAAACCAAAAAATGTACAGCTTGTTGCCTTTCCCAAAAACTCTGACATTCTAGAAACTGGGTCTGCGAGCAATTCTTGGACCTCCTCCTTGCTCCGGGAAAGCTTTGAAAGATCGAGAGAATCGCCGGTAATCTTTGCTCCGGGATTCCCCATAGCAGCACGATATACACAGCTACCGAGCTCATCATAGGCGAAAGCCTCCCGGTTGCCATTAGCATCCGTGATAAGCGTTGGTTGAATATTGATGTAATCATAGCTCGCTGATGTAGTATTTTCTAAAGCATCCACGATCCTGGTTGGTAATAGGAAGTTGTCATCAAAATCCACCGTCTGGCTCTGCCCAAAAGGATCAGTGAATAGCACTGGAGTGAAGAATGACGCTCGTGCAGCAGCGAGCTCTTCTGCCGGAGTCGCTGCGGGATTTGACATGAAACGTTGCGTTCCGGAGGGGATCCAGAAACGTTTATTACTTTCGAGGTCGATATAGCCGCCGCCAACGGGGCCTTGCTGGGTTAGAACCGTGATGTCTTGGAGGAGAAGACCGTTCTGGTCGCCTTGGTAGCAGGAGTGGAAGACATCAGGAGTGATGGCCAGAGTGTAGCCTTGTGCAAGAATAGCCATGGGTTCGACAGTTCCAAGGGGTAAATTCTTGGATAAATCGTCCGACCTATATCGAGCCTGCCTGGCTCCTATCATTCGTAGACATGGCGTAAGGGTATCATCTGTATAGTCTCTCCAAGGCATGCCTTTGAGCTTGAAATTCCCTGGTGATATTTGTGTCCCAAAATCCGAATCAGAGAAGAGACCTTGTCCTAGTGGCTCTATGCCATGTATCTGAAACTCACTTGAATGGGCTGGCAGAGGAGCTAGATGAGTAGAAGCGGTATCAACTGCATTCGTGAAGTCCTGCGCTGTATAGAGCACCAAGTTTGTGGTTTGGATGGTGGTGTCATCTGCAGAATGAAGGACGGTCGTTGCTGTCTTCTCTCGCCCATACTTGATATCAATCCTCTTTGTCTCGTTTCCAAAGCTGTCTGTTTCCAGCACCATACCATGGCCAATACGATGGTCTGTTGTCTTGCGGTCAAGCTGAATGCTCAAATGCTCACGTGTAATAACATGAAAGACACCGGGCCTATTTAGGGGGTTTTTGGTGCTGGAATGCTGCAAAACTCTTGTCCCATAGCTATAGTCATTAATTGCAAATGGGATAGCTTGGTTGGGTGACCCGTCCAACTGGTAGATTTCTTCCCGAAGACATGAACCTTTCAAAGATCTCCATGCCTGGCGACTATCTTCTGATGTCATATCGCCATCCATTACCGGGCTTCGGAGAGAAATCGGCACGCCAAATCTTGTTAGTGAATCGTCGGAATAATACTGCTTCCTAAATGCTTCCTTGACCTTTTCTGCCTCGAAATATGCTCCGGTGTGGTACCACTTCTTTGATTGGACTGCTGGAGTTGAAAAGACATTCTTTAGACACTCGATTCTACCAGGAAAAGATTGAGAACCACAACTCGGCTTGGCACTGAAGAAATATTCTCTCTCGACCATCTCCACCATCCCGAAACCTCTGAATTCGCTTTCGGCACCATCGTAAAACCCATGATGATACGTATACTGAGAAAAGTTATAGTTGCCACTGACGTGGTCAAAAGTGCCCACACTCGACAAGCACTGCACAGGAAACGGTAATTTCGTAGCCCATGGTATTCCGTGTAACTTATCATCTTGATAAAACTGGCTGCTCGGTTTATACTCCAACCGCGTTTCAATCGTGCCTTTTATAAATCTTTTCAACAAGTGAGGCTTCAATCCACCATTAAACTCTGCATATCGGAATCTCATCACTTCTGGAAGTCCGGGAGCCGACGTGCTCCATACCAAACTGTTGGTTCCGTTACCGAAGAGATCAGCTACTTTCAAAGAACTGAGACTATCGATTTGCGGAAATGGAACTTCGACCGGTTCACTAGAAAAACTGTTACCAGCTTCGTTCATCCAAATTTGAAGGCCACCATTAGGCGGGAAGTATAGGAGATCCGAGCAGCCTGAGCCATCGATGTCTGCCAATCTAAGTCGCGAATAGGAGAATTCGTCGAGTGTGCCCATCCAAGGGGAGTTTTCCATCGTTACTTTAGTCCCAAAGTGTCCGTAGCCGATGTTCGGCCAATACGATATGTCGCCGTTCCTGACTCTCACGAGGTCCCTAAGACCATCGCCAGTGAAGTCTGTGAAATAAATTGCTTCTTGGTCATTTGAGAAGACAATCCTGTCAGAGGCAGAGCTTCCTGGATCCACTTCTTTCCTCGTGCTCCCAGAAAAGGGCTCATCTGTACTGGAAGCTCTATCCTTGAAGCATGTAGTATACGTTCGTTTAGCTTCTCCATAGCCGGCGGTTCCTAGTCCAGGATACCACAGAAACGAATCTTCACCCTCGCTGATGATGATGTCAACTCGACCGTCGCCCGTGAGATCTAAGAGTCTAACATTTGGGTCTTGAAGATTCAGGCCAGAGGGAAACTGTGGGAAGGTGCAGAATTCAGTCCAACCTCCCTCTTCTGTTCTTCTCCAGAAACCTGGCTCAATATCGATATCGTCAGAGCCAGAAATCATGATATCCATACTACCGTTACCGTCCAGGTCGAGGAAACTGAAGGTAGTCTGCAGAGATGAATTTGGAATGGACGCTACGAGCTCCGATGTACCCAATTGGAGATCTGTAGATGACGGAGACAGAGAAGTATGAGGAGAAGTGAGCGGCGGGGTTGAAGAAATGCTACTAGAAGGAGTAGGGGAATTGTAACCACCCAAGAAGTTGCTAAAGTTTCTCTTCCTGTACCATCCATCCTGACTTGCGTAGACGACACATGGTTTCCCCTCTCCATCGAGATCAATCCAGTCATAGGCACTACTGAGTCCTATGGGTAGATTCTCCATACTCTCCTTATCAACATCTCGGATCTGGACATTCGCATTTCCGTTTGCTATCTTCAGCTCGCTGTAGTTAAACTCAATTGGTGGGTATGCTTTCCTAAAGTACTTTATGGGAGCACTCTGGCTTGATTGCTGGGACATTTCAGGCCGAAACCCAGATTGAGTAACTTTGGCGAGATAAGATACAACAGGAGACTCGTCGTACGAGAGCTCGGTTGATGATACAAGACAGTCGTCAAACCCCAATTCATCTTTCATGTGATGGAACATCAGCACACGGCTACACAGCCTCGTTGTTCGAATTTCAAATCCAGAAGTGTAACTCGAGAACGCATCTTTTCTTGCGTTCCATTGCCCATTTGGACTGGATGTTGGTACATCGTTGGCATGATCCCCATAATCGAAAACGACCTCGAACATCCAATCTTCCTTCTGAATCACAAAAGTTCCATCCCGCTTCTCGATTTCTGGTAATATTACTGTCCCAGATTGATCAATACTAGGTACTTTGTTGCCGTAGAGAATAGATTTGATATATCGATTTGTGGCCCTGGTCTTTATCGACCTATGACTCTCCGTTGCCAGGTTGACATTTATGCCTACATCGTCATCGGGCTTGTAGTTGTAAATAATTGAATTGCCCCTTCCATCATAGGTCACTGCGATCAACCAACGAAAAGTTCTCCTGACGTCAAAGGGATCACTGATACGGCTGTTTGCTGAAAACCCGTAGATTGAGGTGACATTAGACCTGGATATGGTGCGCCAGTGAACCGAGGTGGGATCTATTTTGTGCGACCAGCGTTCGATGCGTAAAAACGATCCTTCCGTGCGTGGGGCGTACTGGCGAATGAGGAACTGCCCATCTGCGGACAGCCTATCGAGGAACACACAGTCACTCTTGTCTTCGGTGATGGGTGCAAGTTTTGGAACCAAATCCTCAACTCCGCTGAAAAGGAACACATCTTCACCATCTTGCTCAAGCTCGCCAACCTCATACCTGGGGACGCCCTTGCTGGTTCGGCGTGTGATTGATGGTAGAGAAAGAGACCACCCTATTCCGAAGCAACCATTTCCACTCCCACTATCATAAGCCAAAGATAGTGTCGGCGTCATGTTATTGCGGGCTGGTGTAGTCACGACGGGAATAGAGAGTGAAGCAGTTCCAGTTGCTGCATTTACTTCAAATTTCTCGTCTATAGAGCGCAGGGACCCGCCTCCTTTGGGAGGGTTTAGTGAGGGAGCTGACGACAGGTAGAACGAAGATTTGGGCCCTCCATCCGCCGGCCCAGATGAGCCTGGTATGGGGGTTGGAGGTGGGGCATTGTTCGTAATTGAGGGGGTTTGTTCCTGCCCAACGCCTGCCCGAGACCTGCCATATCTGTGGCCCCTTTCGCTGTGCACTCTTGCAGTACCTTGTGGAAGCATAGCACGTGATTTCCAAAAAATTTGGATATGGAGAGAAAAGAGGGGTGTTCTTGCTAGAATTCTCGTTGAATCTTTTCACACTAATGTTGAGAATTGCTTTCGAGATGATTGACGAGCAGGAAATATGAAGGGAATGACTTGAGTATCTTGAGCGGAATATGACCACAGCAAAAACAAATAAAGGTTAACACACAACTCGAGAAAAGCATGGGCATGTAAATCGAGTTTCAGTGGTGGTTCACGTGATTTTTTTGATGGAAAACTTTCCATAAGTAGTTCAGACAGCTTCTAGCTTCAATGAGCTGACCATTGTTCTTCAAAATTCCAAATAGAGCATGTATAGCCCCCATCATCCTGTGCTGGCGTGATGTGCCGGCCGTTCCAGACAAAGATATCCCGACTGTGGGGTGAGAACAGTGGGGTAATGTGGTAGGCAGCGGCAGGCTACCAGGCACATGACGAGATGCCCGAATATGCATGACGAGATGGATGAATATGCATGACGAGATGGATGAGTATGCATGACGAGATGGATGAGTATGCATGACGAAAAGCGGACGAGAAAACGGAGGGGTAGCGCCACCAAGAACAGCCGAGACGGGAGCCAGTGCCAATTACTCTTCAGCATTGCAAGCACTGTATGAGGAGATATAACACTTCAGCTATTATCTCCCATATTAGCTCCATCGCCACTGTATAGTGCATTTGTGGGGTGGTGGTAAGATAGTGGTGGGGATTCAGCTCGCAGGCGAAGAATGCGTCCAAGAATTGTCCTCCCCGGTCGTATTTAGTATAGTTTAGAGATGAAGAGCTTTGAAAATGGAAATGGTGCAAAATAAATTTAGGTAATTGGAGCAATACCTTTTGTAGCTAGACAAACACGATTCAGAGGTACGAAGGATACAATAACATAATTCAGATACATGAGGGATGCAATAACAGTGGTTGGATCTCAAGGATATTTGCATGGTGCTGACCCATCACAAGTTAGTACTGCAGCAGCTAGAAGATAAATCAACCTCCTCGACCGGCGGCTGGACAATAGAATGTTCCAGTCTAGCAGGAAGTCTTCGTCAAGACACCCAAGAACCTTCCTGGCAAAACTGAAACCCGGCGTATTTTGCATCACTAGCCAGTTCACGGCCAGTTCACGGCCAGTTCACGGCCAATTCATGGCCAGTTATGTCCTTTACGGCCGGGAGGCTTTGACGCATATTTGGAATATGATGTTGATTGAACTCTTGTGCAAGCTATTATACCAGATATTCTAGTAGTGCACTGATGAATTTGAAGCGTCCTGGGGACACTACGATCTTGGGCACTAATTTCTTATTTGTATAATAAATCCGCAACGCCTTTGTGAAATTTTTTGAAACTTTACTATATAATGCCTTTTAGTTTAAAAAATAACTCTAACAATTTTTTTTTTTTTTGTTCAAACATATTAAAATATCAATAAAAAAAATTAGCGTTGTAAGAAAAGTTAAAAGTATCTCTTAAAAGCTAAATAATATAGTAAGCTTATGGCTTTATTCAATTATTATTTTAAATTTATATTCTGTAGATCCTAAGGCATATTATATATAAGTTTCAAATTATTCTATCAAGGTTTCAAATGTTTTTGACTTTTTTGGCGGGGTTTACTATGAAAATCGTGCCCAAGCCCGTAGCCACTTCTATGACTAAGCAGGTGCAAACGGGACAAACACACCGAAAACAATATGGAGCAAGTTTTCGATCACGCGTTCATCATAGGCCGCCATACGGAGAGCGTTCTCACGCGCTCCTCCCACTCATCTGATGAATTCATTCATCAACGCACTTCCGGTATACCGAGAATAGTCTTCGACTTCTTCACTCCCACTCCAGCCTCAACAATGCCCTCTGCCCTGCGCTCTAATTGCGAATTGGCACACGTGCAAGAAAGTTTGACAGTGGAATGCAGTTACCCCTCCTGGCTGGCTTCATGGCTTCATGGCTTCATGTCTTCACATTGTTGGCAGCGATTACGAGGATATGGCCATCACGTTATGTGGCAAAGCCCTGGAAATCATCAGACAAATTGGGGCTCGATGTTCTGGGATCTGCAAGACGTGCATCCCCCGCCGGTCTGACCATCCGCCTCCCGACAATGCCTGCCAAGTGGGATCAATTAAGCCTGACGGGTCTTACGACTGACTTATTTTTGATTTCTGATTTCTGATTTCTGATTTTGATTTTTTGGATCATCTGTTTCGGCATACCTTGCTCGCATTCTTGTTTGAACGCACCCTACACACTTATGCAAGGTAACGCTTGAGTGAGCAGACCTTTTAGGACTTATGTATCATCAATCATTTTCTGTATGCAATCCCTTGCAGACAGATCTGCATTTCTATCAATCAACAGCTCTTCATCTGGCACCGTGGTTGAGTTTCTTCAGTTTGGCTATTTCGAAATCCCCATAAGCAACATTCTGGACCACTGGGCGTACAGGACGAGCCCATCTACCTTTTACATAAATCATATTTTGATGAACCCTTGAGCACTCTCATTTTCAATTTGATAAAATGGCGACGGATCTTATAGCGGCATTGTTGCCATTGGTGACAGATGATACAGCCAAGTTAGTCAAAGAAGAGGCCGAGCTCGTCCACAAGCAAAACCCTGCATTGGCCCCCTTTGAGCTCGTTGAAAATACGCTCGAAGCCCTCATCTCGGACCCCAAGTTCTCGGAATCAGTCAAGCAAGAACTCCGAAACCTGGAACTTGCAAATGTCATTGCTAAAATCAGCAATGTCAACGTTCCTTTAATGACAGCAGCTTTTCAGAGTCCGTTAGCGAATAATCTTCGGGAATTTGCGCAAAAGTTCGACACGTCCGCCATCCAAAATGTCGTCGGTGACCAAGCGAAACAACTGGCCCAGGCAGTCCGCACAGAGGTTTTCAACGCACAGCCTACTGCTACAGTACAAGGAATGCTGGAGAAGGATAAGATAGCACTTTCGACCTCTGATCCAGCGGTAAAGGCCGATGTAATCAGCGTCCTTTCGAGGTTGAATGACACATTCATTTCCGACAGCCCAATGTCTACCTTGACGACCATAGCCCCTGATGCCGTGAAGGATGTGCCTCCCGAACGCTTGCCCGCTGTGACGCACGAGCTGAACACGCTTTCAAGGATGCAGGCTATAAGTCCGACGACGACGATGATGGAGCATCTTGCGAGCACGGGCATTACCTCCGCCCTTGCTGCAGCCCAATTCCCAAAATCAAGCTTCGTAAATTCGGTCGTTGAGAAAAGTGCTGGCGCTGTCAGCCCCGCTGTTGCGGCATCGTCACATGACACTGCAACTGCCATTGTGCGCCGCAACGAGAACATGTTGATGGATGTGCTGCTAAAAGGGCGTGGGACGGGACTGAAAGCCATTGATGGCGAGAACATCGATCGGAAGCTTCAGATCCAGGCACAGATTCGCAAGCAAGGCTTGGATTTGAACATCGAGAATCTTTTTGGTAGCAATGATCAATGCATTTGCGATGAGTGCATGACCGTTTATTCCGCCGCGAGTTATTTGGTTGATCTATTGGTCTACTTGCGGAACAATAACTTATCCCCAGCCCTGAATCCGAACACATCGAGTTCAGGACAGTCGGACGACATCTCCGGCACCGTGCTGGAAAAACTCTTCCGGCGGAGGCCTGACCTGGGAAATCTCGAGTTGACCTGCGAAAATACAAATACAATACTCCCCTACATCGACCTTGCAAACGAAGTGATGGAGTCCTTCATCGTGAACCTGGATTCGTACAACAATGGTCCGGTTCCTAATACTTCAACGTTCCCCCAGGCGGAAATTGACGCTTTCAATGTCAGCGAATTCCAAGATTCTGCAGAACTTTTGAGCCAGCCTCAGAATGTGAACTACGATGCGTATCGGACGCTGGCCTCCTCTGTATACCCGTTCACCCTTCCGTACCATCTTCCCATTTCCACCATCCGCATCTTTTTACAGTATCTCAAGGTTTCTCGCGGAGACCTTCTCGATGCTGTGCGGCGCAAGCTCCCTGTCGTCAATCCGTCGAGCAACCACACCGTTGACCCCATCAGCAAGAAACTTAGAGATCTCCAGAAGACGGCACTTGATAGACAAATAAGTGCCGAGTACGTGGGCTTAATCCAAGAGGAGTACATTGCATTGACTAAGGAGGCATTTTTCACGGACGAATGGTTTAATGTCACCGAGGGCATTGACCCCAAACTTTCGGGCGACGATTATAGAAGTAGGATCGGAGTTCGCGACGTCTGGACATATTGGGGTTACCCTGACATTGAAAGTATGATGGATACAAGTGGAGACCTTATTGATGGATCCCAAGGTCTCTGTTTCGTCAAAAATCAAGTCCTAACCAGGAGCGGTGTGTCCTGGGTCGATTTGACTCAAATCGTACAGACAAGCTTCATCAATCCTCTCATCCCAAAAGGGAGGAATAAGACTGTTTTCGATGAATTGAGATTCTCATACCGATTCTTGCAGACCCTGGTCGATTCACGCCAATCTGATCCACGGCGCAGGCTGGAGAAATTGACAGGGTACCTCGTCCAAGCACAAATCATCAACGTCGCTGGACTTCTACGGGGCAAATCACAAACCAGTCCATCTGAACGAACTTCCTTGCCTTCCAGTTACACGGGCGGGATGGTAAACGGCGACACTAGATATAGTAAGAAAGGCTTGAAAAACGCCAACGGACAGTACTGCGTGGATACCGGGGAGGTGCGTGATTGGGTTTTTAATAATTTCGAAGCAATGGGCAAAATAATAGTGTTAGAGTTTGGTGAAGGTCCTTTTCTATCAGATGGCAACAGCCTCCCTGGGCCGCTGAGCGGTGAACTCTTCGCGGAGCCCACGGTCGGCTCGGCAAGCCCTGAACCGCCAGCAGGACTCAAAAGGTTCCCAGATGGTGCAGTTGGCGCTCTGAGTTGCGATGGGAAGATCACCGGGCCGGACGGTGGATTGATTGCTACCGTCACGATTGGAAGTACGGTCGTAATTGGTGATAGCCTCAATGGCGGCAAAACCCTCAATGATGCCTTTCCCAATTACCACTTCTACATTCGATCGGGTCAGCCAGCACAGAAAGCAGTCGCTTGGATCCAAGATGGCTTCTTGAAAATTGCTGCTAAAGTTGCATCTGGTAACTCCGTTTTAAAACCAGTAGACTGGGTCTTGAACGAACACCAAGGTTCGGGATGTGACATCGATAATGTTCGATTACAACATCTCGACGGTACAGCCTTGGAGGAAGAAGAATGGGATAAGTTGCATCGGTTCATCAGGTTGTGGCGAAAGCTGGGGTGGACCGTCATGGAAGTGGATAGGGCTATTGTGGAGTTGAGTAATCCTACTTTGGGAAATCAACCTTATGAAGGAGTTGCAGAAATCACCTCGGATTGTACGAAGGAAACCAGCCTTTTGGGGTTCAACACCAGAAGGATATCAAAGGATGGTCTAACGGGAGTCACAAACGGAAATAACGATGTAGATGACTTCCTCGTCACGTTTGATGACTACGCCAATTCCAACTCACCCAACCCACCTAAGATTGCCAACGGTAACACTTCCAGCAGCGGTCCCAATGCCTCTTGGAAACCAGACATAACGCCCTTTCTCATCGAACAGCTCTCGGCACTCGTCAGAACTCTTCCCTTAGTCTCAATCTCGCTCGAGCAGCTTCTATGTTTCTGGGCCGATATACCGACAATAGCTATTGCAACAGATGCTTCCACGACGGGCACAAAACCTCTGTACGAGAAGCTATTCTTTACGAGCAACCTGAAGAAGAATGATCCTATCTTTGGGCCTGACGCCAATGGGAACTATTTCACCGGTCCAGAACAGAAGATATCGGACAATTTATCAGTCATCATGGCTGCATTCAAGTTGGAAGCAAACGATATCCTATTTCTACTGGGCGAAACTCTTGATCCCTTCGCTACAGCAAATAAAATCCCCATTCAGGACGTTCTGAACATTGCAAATTTATCCCAAATCTACCGCAACGCCTTACTGTCGCGTATTCTCGGAATCAATTTGTATGATGTCCACAGAGCCCTTCAAGGGTTTGGTCCGGCATTTCGCAGTGCGACGGAGTTTCTAGAGTTCATTCATTGGTGGGACATCATGGAATCACTTAACTTCCCCTGGGAAGAGCTTCGCTATATCGTCGATGAAATCGAGACGCCCAATGACCCATTGATGCCTTGTGCGTCGTCTATTCTCGGCACAGCAAAAACGATCAATGATGGGATTGAAGAAATAAAAGCGAAATACGTCGCACCCACTGATCCTGACGAGGCATATCTTGAATGTACGGACGAGATTGTCAAATCCAATCTCGCCATCGTGTTCGACGACGCTACAGCTGGACAGATTACTGGATTGCTTGATGGAACTATCAGGTTCAAAGCAACCAAAGTTCCAAAAGTCCCTGAGATCCCAGACACGACGGGCCTTGCTTTCTCAGAAAAGGTTGCGCTCGTTTCGTCTGGAAAATTGACATATTCCAACCCGAACGATGGGATCGCCCAGCTGCTTTGTAGAGGTATCCTGACTGCAGATGAGATGGAGCTTGCAAAGGAACTCGTTGACGATATTGATGAGGCTTTGGCTACGACATCGACTACAAATGGTACGGTAGGTGCCAAGGTAGTGAACGGAACGTTTGTCAGGAAAGACAAGCTATCTCAGACAGCGTCGGATATGAAAAATATGTGGCTGGACGCCCTTAACTCGTAGGTTTACCCCGTTCCATTCTTACTTCACACTCATTTCATTGCTACGAAGCATATTTTACCGCGACTGACACTTTTTTCAGCATCTCTATTCAACCCCAAAATATGTTCAGCGACCTTTTCAAAGGCATGTTTGATGCCGATACGGTTCTTTCCGAACTCAATCCTCAAAAAACAACAATTCTTGCTGGCGACGTTCCTGAAAATGACACCACTGCTTCCCCAGATGGCAAAAAACCCTCTCAAAAGCGATTCTACTTTCTGCAGCTCTTCGTTCCCTATCTACAAAAGACTCTTGCACGTACCTTGGTCATTGACGCTGTTATTTCAGCTGTAGGATTTAATGATCGAACATTAGCAAAAACAATACTCGAAAATGTGAAAATGGATAAGGAAAGCACACAGCAAAAGACGATCGATTACCTTCTCGAGATTTTGAAGCCTCCAAACGAAGACCTCAACAGTTTTGATGGCTACATTACCGTTCCAGGCAATGACTCATACGCATTTCTGTATCCAAGTGAATCAGATATTAGTCCCCCAGCAATCACATTGGATGATACTATCCTCAACTGGAGCATATACCAGGAGAATCCCAAACGATACTGGACAACGGATCCCACTAAAGCGTCCCTAATTTCCGGAAAATTGTATTCCGCCAGTTTCAAGAATATCGACCTTTCTATTCTCGAATGGAAACCCACGAGCACACATCGCTCGCCAGTACCGCCTGGCTCATTTATGCCTCAAATTGCGTTGGATAAATCACTGGAAGTATTTGATCGTCTGAAGAAGACAGCTATCCTGGTCAATCACTTCAAGCTGAGCAGTGACGAGCTTATTTACATCAAAGAACACAAGGATGATTTCGATGGAATGGAGTTCAACTCGTTATCGATGGCTCAATGGAGGCGTATCCAGGCGTATGTTGCCTTCCGGGATTCGTTGCCATCAACAACAAGCTTGCCCCTCATCGGCCTTTTCAATTGGAGTACCCAGAATGGGAAGACTGGCGGCAATGACCTCGTGGCCCAAATATCGAAGGCAACAAACTGGAAGCAGGGTGATGTCGAGGCTATTCTCACACGCGTCGACTTTTCGAATCAGACTGCAGACGATTTCAAGAACGAGGAGGTTCTGTTGAAATGTAGCAAGCTAATTGCCATGAGTGGAAAGCTAGGTGTTGATATTCCTCGCCTCTTCCATTGGTCTGTTCCTCTCGGAACTTCCTCAAAGGACTTCTTCAAACTCCGCGACATAAGTGAAGATATCAAGAAAGTCGCAAGATCGAAATTCGATTTAAGTTCCTGGAACGATGCCGTGCGTCCACTCAACGATATTCTCCGTGAGCAGCAAAATAACGCACTGATATCATACCTGCTTGTGCAGGATGAAGTCCGAAAGCAGGGCGTCATTGATGCAGACAGCTTGTTCGAGTTCTTCCTTATTGATGTCCAGATGACACCACCGGTAGAAACTTCAAGGATCAAGCAAGCGATCGCCACCGTGCAAGTTTTCATCCAACGGTGTTTCTTAGGCTTAGAAAAAGATATCGATCCTTCCCAGCTGGATCGCACGAGGTGGGATTGGATGAGCAGGTATCGGGTCTGGGAAGCGAATCGGAAGGTCTTCTTGTATCCCGAGAACTGGATTGATCCCACTCTGCGGGATGATAAGTCACCTTTCTTCCTAAAGCTCGAGAGTGAACTGCTACAGAAAGATCTGACTCCGGATATTATAACTTCAGCTCTCAGGAATTTCCTGTACAGTGTCAATGAAGTCGCAAATATGGAGATCACGGCTCTGTGTGTAGAGAAAATTGGTCCGCCCGTGGTTTCGACAAAGACCACCCAGTCAAGTTGGAAGTTGGAGTCGACTCTGACAACAACTACCACCAATCCTAACGCTACCACTACTTCAACTACTGAAACAGAGGGCGCTGGTAGTCCCATGACAATGACCACTACGACTACAAATACAAGAATCCATCTTTTTGCAAGGACGAGCACGTCACCATTCAGCTACTACTATATCAGTTATAGCATGGGAAACTGGACAGCGTGGTCCAAAATGGATATTGAAATACCGTACTACACCACCCAAGATATGGCAGGGAAAGATCTAGGTGTAGGGACGTACATGAGTCCCATAGTACACGCTGGTCGCCTTATTGTTTTCATCCCCCAAATCGTGAAGAAATCCAGCGCAAATCCCAATCAGATTGGGAGAAGTTCAAGGACTCTCGCAGAACATGAAACCGACCAACTTCAGGCAATCGAGCAGTGGGAGATTAAGATGAGTTTTACAGAACTTCGGGACGGGAGGTGGATGCAAAGACAGATGTGCCCTGAAGGAGTACTGGTTGAAAATGTGCCGTTTTTCATGGACCAAAAGCTCACAGACGGGTTCTATAGGATACCCCGAGACGGGCCCATAATACGAGCCATCGAAAGCTTCTCTTTCTTAACGGCTGAGATTATTGCTCCTGATCCAAACTTCAATTCTAAAGATCCTTCAGCACCAATACCGAAGGTACTACTCGGCGTGCGGGTCATTGCTTCGAGATTTTTACCTCCTCCAGCTACAACAGGCCCCTTTCCGTGCGATGCACCATTTGTCGGAATTGGCGAATGGGACTTTGTCGATGGGAAACTAAGCTTTGTTGGAGAAGGGAATCAACTCGGTGGCTCGGATCGAAGTCGGGCGGATCTAACTGCTCCAGCTCCCATCATATATACCCCGAACGCATTGATGGAGATTATAAATACAAACTTCGAATATCAGATCGGAACGACGAGTAAAAGCACAGTTCTTCATTCACTCACTGCCACGGATGACAGATCTGGACCTTTGGGGCCGCAGCTAGATTCATTTGTTGACGCGCCAAAGGTCGCAAAGGGAAAGATTGCCTCATCTATTGACAGCAAAGTCTCTGCAGAGGCGAAGGAGGTTCTTATTCGTAAGGAGGCTGATCCTTCGTCAGGAGCTTTAGTGCCGAAGACCCAACTGCTCTATCACAAGTTCATCCATCCATTATTGGTTTCTGCGTCGGTAGAGGGGACAGATGATATGCCGCTAATATCGCTGTATTCTTATCTCAGTGGTCTGGAGGAGGTTATTTCAAGTACTCAAAGTGCCGTGTCAGCGGCAACAGATTTCAAAATCGACGCTCTGACAGGAGGACCCATCAACACTAATGGATTCATCACTGACTTTGTCCCTCCTATTAGCGATATCGACGAAGCCTTCGGTGGAATTGTCACTCCAGGAAACAACTCCACTACGGGAGTTTTCAATGAACGCTCCACGCCGTTTTCAATCTACAACTGGGAACTTGGGCTCCATGCTCCTATGATCTTGATCGATCGACTTCTGAAGATGCAGCAGTTTGAACAGGCGTTGAATGTGTGCCATTATGTTTTTAATCCTCTTGTACAGGGAAACAAGACGGATTTGAAAAAGTTCTGGATCTTCGCTCCTTTCAAGAAGGTATCTACACAAACTACAGAGGAGATGTTTTTGAATTTCAAAGCGGGTCAGTTCAGGTATGTCCAAGTACCACTCCTGGGACAGTGAGCTTTCTAACCTTGCCTTGAAAATGTAGACAAGATGTCGCCGACTGGCGTAATAATCCCTTCCAGCCCCATGTGGTTGCTCGATCTCGTCCACAAGCATACATGATGTGGATAGTTATGAAGTACATTGAGATTCTCATTGCATACGGAGACTACTACTTCCGCCAGAACACACTGGAAACGATACCCGACGCTATACAAATGTATATTCTCGCATCACATCTCTATGGCCCTCGGGGGCAGAAGATCCCTCACCAAACCCCCAAGAAGAGATACACCTACAATGATCTTGCGACCAAATTCGACGCCTTCTCGAACGTTATGGTGCAGCTTGAAGAAGCTTTCCCATATAGCAACCAGACCCCTCTTCCTGTTGGAAAATTACCAGATGATACCAGTGCACCGCTAGCCAACGTATTTGGCTTCGCAGGGACACTGCTCTTCGCCATTCCAGACAATCCAAACTTAAGGGCTCTAGGAGATACGATTGACGATCGCCTGTTCAAGATAAGACATTCGCAGGACATCAACGGCATTTTCAGACAACTCCCGCTCTTTGAACCCCCTATCGACCCTGCACTGTTGGTGCAAGCCACTGCACAAGGAATGTCTGTAGACAGTGTGCTACAGGACTTGAACGGACCTATGCCAAACTATCGATTTCAGTATCTTTTATCAAGAGCGCTTGAGTTGGCACAGGAAGTCAAAACTTTCGGGAGTGCATTGCTCGCGACGAGGGAAAAAATTGATTTTGAAAATATGAGTTTGTTGCGGGCGAAACATGACACTATTACCCAGACCGTTCTGATGGATATGAAGAAGCTGGTGCTGGATGAAGCGAATAAGTCACTTGAAGCACTGCAGTCTGCTCGAAACGCACCAGTCAGTAGACTCGGGTTCTATCTCCAGCAAATCGGGGCGGATCTATCTGGTATTCCAGAGATCGACAAGGAATTCATGGAACTCAATGCCAAGATTGAGAAACCAATTTCTGCTGGAGGGCTGCAACTTATGGCTTCAGAAAAGGAGGAAATGGACCAGTACGCCTTGTCGGCAAATCTGAGCACAGGTGTGGGCATATTGGAAATCATTGGCGCAGGAATGAATATACTTCCCAATTTCAGTGCACAATATGAGCCCTTGGGAGTTGGGGGAACTTCCACATTTGGAGGGTCCAACATTGGTGCATACTATCAAGCCATGGCTCGAGGTGCTGGAATGGCTGTTAGCGATGCAAGCTATCAAGCTGGTGTGGCAGGCCGAAAGTCACAAGCAATGCGTGCCCTACAAGACCGTATTCTTCAAGCAAACATGGCGGGATACGAAATTGCAAGCATTGATAAGCAGGTCACGGCAAACAGGATCAGAATCGCAATGGCAAGCAAAGACATCGACATTCAGCAGAAGCAGATCGATCAGATGCATGAGATTGAAGACTTTCTACGCCAGAAGTATTCCAATAAGGATCTCTATTCCTGGATGGAAGGCGCTACGAGAAGCTTGTTCTACGAAACTTACACCCAAGCATATGACTTGGCCAAGAAAGCAGAGAAAGCATTCCAATTTGAGAGGCCAGCAATGAAATCAACATCCCTCATCAAAAATGGATACTGGGACTCGACAAGAGACGGCCTATTAGCAGGAGAGCATTTATACAATGCCCTCAAACAGCTCGAGGCCAAATACATTGAGGACAGAGGATACGATTACGAGATAACTAAGAACATCTCCCTGCGCCAACTCGATCCCATGCAACTGATCAAGCTCCGCAAAACCGGCATCTGCAACTTTAACGTCCCAGAAGTGCTATTCGATATGGACTTTCCAGGCCACTACATGCGCCGGTTGAAATCCGTTTCCATATCCGTACCCTGCATTGTGGGACCCTACACCTCCATAAATAGCACGCTCCGTCTCATCAGCCACAAAATTCGCTTCCAGTCCACAAAAGCATCCGGAGACAGCTACGCCGAAAACATCTCCGAACCCGATGAAAGATTCACAACATCCAATGTTCCAATCACCAGCATCGCCGTCTGCAATGGCCAAAACGACACTGGCACATTCGAGCTGAATTTCTACGATGATAGATACCTGCCTTTTGAAGGCGCTGGTGCTGTCAGTGCTTGGAATTTCAGTCTCCCCCAACATATCGATAGTGCGTTTAAGCAGTTCAATTGGGAGAGCATCACGGATGTTATCATCACACTTAAATATACGAGCCTGGATGGTGGGGCTCAAATGATGAATGGTGCTCAAGTGGCCGTGAAGAGGTATTTACAAACCGTGGATTATGCTAGTACGAGTGGTGGCTTGTGGGGGATTTTCGATTTGGCGAATGAGTTTTCGACGGCTTGGGCAAGGTTTTTGGCTGATCAGGCTGCCACCAAGTCAGACTCACAGCCAGCTGCCTTTGATATGCCACTAATCAACGAAAAACTGCCCGTTTTCGCGAGTTGTCGCGCTCAAGGCACTGTCCTGGCAAATGATGTCTATATCTTGACTGATGTCGCGTTTCCTGGAAGTGACCTGCAGCTGTTTGTGGACGGGAAGAAAGCAGGAGATGCTGTGTTGGGAAGTGAGAAGGATGTTCCAGATAAGATGAAGTGCTATTGTCTCAGTGATGGAAATGGCGTCGTTGTGGGGAATTGGAGACTCCAATTGGATTCTACTTCGGTTGGTACGCCGGTGGGTGTGAAGAGGGCATGGCTGTTGTTTCGGTACACACTTAAGTGATGACCTGGGAAGAGGTGAGCTTGGGGGTATATTGGTTTTAAATATATCGTCTTCTCTTTTATATATCTTTTCTGCTATCGGTGACTCGGTATAATCAAGTTCATGGTTCTCTTTCTTCGTTTACCTTAACTTTCTAATTAATAAAACCTCTTTAGTAACTTATGTAGTTTTTGAAATATAAGCTATACTTACTTAACCTAATTACCTACCTAGTATAATAAACACCTAAGACTAGTGCTTTTCTATAAAGAAATGTATATTGGCAAAGAATAGTCTAAAAGAAGTAGCCTGCTAGAAGCTCCTAGTCAGTTCAACAGTAAAGTATGTGGTTCGGCAAAATGACTAAGAGAAAATTTGCAGCATTTTGAATGTGAAGAGAACGAAAGTATTCAGCTCCACAAGGATGAGATAACCATTCCATAAAGCTAGTATGAGATAAAGTCGGAATAGCAATTCCGCTTGCAATGAAACGTCTCCGCATACACTAAGTCTCCATTTTTCATTTCTTCTATTAACCTTAACACCTCTTCCCTCTCCTTCGATGACATGCAAGAGCTCATAGAAGTATCGCGGAGAGCCTGAGTCTTCATGATACGCTCCATGTTGGCGGACGAACCGAACTGGCCAGTGCGGATGGCACATGGGGAGCCGATCAGTTTGTGGCTGACAATGACTTTCTCGACCTTAATGGGATCGATAAGGAACAGAACCTCGAAATTCTTATCCTTTAGAGAATCAAGGAACGGAGACTTTTGGACAGCCTTAAGGGATTCACCAGTAATATAATATATTTGCTTCTGGTGTTCCGGCATGCGAGTTATGTAGTCAGCGAGAGAAGCATTGTCATCGCCTAACTTAGTGGAGTTAAAGCGAAGAAGTTTAGAAAGGGCTTGGCGATTCTGAGAGTCGTCATGAATTCCGAGCTTAATATTTTTGCTGAATGCGGAGTAGAATTTGTCGAACTGTTCGCGATCTTCGGCGATCTCATTAAACAGCTCTAGAGCCCTCTTAACGATATTCTTGCGAATGACCTTTATGATTTTATTCTGCTAGAGCGTCTCACGAGATAGGTTAAGTGGTAGATCCTCAGAATCAACAACACCCTTAACGAAATCAAGGCATTCTGGGATAAGATCGGTAGCATCGTCGGTAATAAAGACGCGGCTGACGTACAGCTTGATATTATTCTTGGCCTTCTTTGTCTCGAAGAGGTCGAATGGTGCTCGCCTAGGAACGAAGAGTACAGCGCGGAATTCGAGCTGTCCCTCGACGGCGAAGTGCTTGACGGCAAGATGGTCCTCCCAGTCATTCGACAGAGACTTGTGAAAGGAAGCATACTCTTCGCGTGAGATGTCTTGAAGATGCCGTGTCTAAATTGGCTCGGTTTTGTTTAACTCTTCCTCCTCGATCTTTGACTCTTTGACTTTCTTTGTCATTTTCATTTTCATTTTCTTTTCTTCTTCGTCATCAACTTCCTTAATCTTAGGCTTCTGATCCTCATCCTCTTCCTTCTCCTCAATCTCTTCGTCCTCGACCTCCCTTCTCGGATTCCTTGAGAACATGAAGGTAGATAGGGTAAGAGATGAACTCGGAGTGCTTCTTGACGACCTCCTTAATCTTGCTCTCGTTCAGATAGTCAGCCTGTTCATCCTTAAGGTGAAGAATCATCTTTATGCCACGGCCTAGCGGCTCTCCCTCAGTACCTTGCGTGATCTCAAAGGTGCCGCCAGCGCTAGATTCCCAGATATGCTGCTCATCATCATTATGTTTCGAAACAACCGTAACCTTGTCAGCGACAAGGCAAGCAGGGTAGAAGCCGACACCAAATTGACCAATCATAAAGATTATCGGCATCAGCAGCTAGAGCTTCCATGAATTGTTTCGTACCCGACCGCGCAATCGTGCCGAGGCTGCTGATCAATTCCTGGAGACCGTTAGGTCTAGTGCGTGAAAAACCATCTATCGGGCTTAGCTTACGCTCTTTGTCATACCGATACCGGTATCACGGATAGTAAGAGTCTTTGCATCTTTGTCTGGAATGATATCGATGCGAAAGTCCTTATAGCTATCCAGTTTGCTGGCATCCGAAAGCGTCTCGTAACGGATCTTATCAAGCGCATTGGAACAGTTGGAAATCAGTTCTCGCAAAAAGATTTCCTTATTTGAATAGACCGTGTTGATGATGAGGCCGAGAAGCTGAGAAATCTCGGCCTGAAACTCAAACGTCTCAGACGTATTCGCGGGAGTGTGCGGATGAGGGAAGGAGTTTCTTGCGGGGTGAACCATATCAGTCATTGGCAATACTTCGTTTCAAACTATGTTGTAAAGGATTGTGGATATTGACAGAGGCGGAAAACAACGCAATATTTTGAGTGGAAATCGGCCGGTGGTTGTGGGATTAATTTAGGTATTGGAGTGGAGACGTTGTGTTTAGGTGTGGCCTCGCGATATCCGGCTCATGCATGAATATGTCCATGCGAGGAGTACGACCTAGCTACCGGTAACAACCCCACTTGGTTATGCCATGCGTCACGGATCGACGCTCCCCTTCATACCTCCCTGTGCGGGCTGGTCAGGTCAGTGCGTACATCCTTGCATCGAATCTCCAGGAAACCCTGCAAAACATGTACATATTTCCCTGTTTTGGGACGTTTGCAGACGTCTATGTACCCTACCAAAATGGTAATTTCTACCCCTTCCTGCCGCCTTACCCGCGATAAACGCCTACAAATCCTTACTCTTCGTAATATAGTCCTGTTGCAACGTCGGATTGCATAACAGTTAGAAATCTTTTAAGGCACTATTTAACTCTACCTTACTAGCTCTTTACTTTAACAAAGCAGAAGGGAAGAAGGCCTCTATTAGATACTTCGAATTCGCCATAGACTAATTCTTTATGCCGCGCAGAACTCCTTTCAAAGAATAAAGCTATATAAGCAGATTACTAACGAACTTAAACTTACTATATCTAATAGTGTTCTTCCTGCTGCCTTTTACAGAGAGGGCTGCTAATGTGGAAAGGCCACTAAAAAGCCTTTTTCTAATACCTTAACACAAGAAGCAGCAGCTTCGCTAGGCGTACAAATACCTAGAATGAACTAAAAGTAATTAAGACGGAGTTACTTAAATAGACAAAGGCTTTACTTACTTTTTCTTTAGTAACACTTTTGTTACCCAATCACCTAAGAAAGAACATTATTCTTCTTAGCTTACTCTACAATTTCGAGGCTATTCATTTGGGCCAGTAAAGGGCATAATATTGTTAAGAGAAAAGGAACCTTTAGTATTCTTTAAGAAGGGGTGGAAAGCGTTAATAGCTAAGTCTACTGTAAGATTCTTTTCTGCATTCTCTTCTTTCGTACTATATATAAGAGGCATACTATAGAGGCTGGAAGTATAATTCTTATAGAAGATAGATTACCACTTTACGCTGCTAGACTAAATCAAGAGAAGTATAAGTAGTGTTCACATATAAATCTATAGTTTCCCACCAAGTCACCTGATTTAAATCCTGTCAAGAATATATAAAAGAGGCTTAAAGAGATAGTTTACCGCCGTTAACTATAAACAGTGGATAAATTAACGCAGGTGCTAAAGCAGGAATAGGAGCGCTTAATTTAGGTATAATACAGAGTCTCTACCGTAGTATAAGGACGAGGTATAAGGTAGTAATTACTAAAAAGAAAAGTTATTAATTTGTATGCAAAATTGTATGTAAACAGATACTGGCCCTAGCGCGGAGCCCTGCCCTATTGCACGGACCTAACCAGTCAGCACATGGTGGGGATTGTACGTAGTTTATGGTTAGGGGCGTGGCCCCACGTTATCCGCTAATGCATGGATAAGCCCCTGCCGGTAGTGCAACCGAGCTGTCGGTATAAACCCAACTAAGTTACGCCCTTCATTGCGGATCGGCGCACACCTCGACGTAGTTTGTGGTTCGGGGCGTGGCCCCCACATGCGCTAATGCATGGGTTGGCCCCTGCCGGTAGTTCAACCAAGCTGCTGGTAAGAACCCCACATAGCAACGCCGTACAAGACCCTCCCATGCGCGGACTGACAGTGGTACGAGCTTTCATCATAGAAATTCCAAGAAAGACGCTTACGTCTGTCAGCTCATGGGGGCCTTGTACATTGTGGATCAGCAATTGTCCCGAGTAGGTCCGAGCAGCCGAAAATGACGCGGACGGACATCTGAATCCGCCGAAAGCCTTAGATGCACGGAGCCCAGGAAACCCTTCGCGTGTTCTGCAGCCAGGAAACCCTTCGCGTGTTCTGCAGCCGGGTAACACCAAGACCAATTCCGGGTATATTCCCTGCTCGGCCTCTCGCTAATCTGCTGGGAATGACTGTTGGTAATAAGGCACCGTCCACAATAAGCGCTAAGAGAATCCTCCTCTCTCAGTCTGTAAACGGAGATTCTCCGAAGGTGTCATTATCTAAATACCGAGAGACGTGCATATAGTAATATCGTACTATACAAACTCCTACGTCACTGCTGCTGCCGATAACACCGTGCATCCTGAATGCCTTTCTCAACACACGTCTCGTTGCAAGAATTGCCGATCAGCCACGCAGCCCACAGTGCTCCTGAATGAGTTTCCCAACAAAAGACTTGCTACATTGATCGCTGATAAGCCACGAAGTCGTCCATTTCTGTCAGTTGATTATACCTCGACCTCGCAGACAGATTACCTCTTCACTACTTGCAGTATCTGCAGAGAACAAACTTCAAAGGCGAATATTGTATGGGGTCTCCAACACGCTATCTTTGGTGAACTTGTCATCCATTGATACTATCCTGATCTCCCAGTCTTTAAGCCTTGCTCTCGGGGCCTTCACAATCGGTCACCTCCTGGCAAACCGTTATCTTACCGGCCTGAACAGTTTTTTCAGAGCCAATTTTGGCCGGGTTTAGCGACTTACGGCGGGCTTCAAACTCCTATTTTGGCAGCCATAAGGAGCCCATGATGGACCTGCACGCAAAGTATGGCGATGTTGTCCGCATGCGCCCCAAAGTTTCTTTACTTTCGCCAACCTCAGGCAATTTGAGATATTTATATTGCACGGAATTTCAGAAAGGTGTGCTTAAATTTCTTAGCCCAACCCACGGTACTGCTCTTAATAGGTTCGAATGCAGTCCAACTAATACTTCACGCAGTCTCCTGTCCACCAAGGCAACATCACATCGACTCTCTTCTCGAGCACCGATCTCGTGTGGCATGACTCATTACGAAAAACCATCAGTGGTGCCTTCCTTCCAGCTTGCCGTTGTGCAATATGAGCACATAGTTGATAGTACCATCGACGTCTTTCTCGCGGGGTTTGACAAGAGATTTGCCGGAAATTCTGGATCTAATTGCCTTTCATCCTTGGGTGTCCGTTTCTATTCGTTTCGCTTTGTATAAAAAAAGTGAAAACGGTACGTCGCGGGCTGGAGAGAGGGAGGAGTATCAGACACAGCCCCAAACCATGAATATTCTGTCCTTAGATTCAGCATGAATCTGTAAGAGCACGCGGCAACTCTCTTGGGGGGAATGGTGGGACAACAAGAGGAGTAGGACAGGACTTGCGTGGATCTGTGAACCAAACGTCCCCCGTCTCCGGATGCACAAAGAGGTCATGAACCGTGTTGAAATAGTACCCAAAATAATTGTTCAATAAGGTTTGGGTCTTGTTGGTAGCGGGGTCGACTGTTGGAAGACCAGGGCGTTGCTCGCCGCCGTTCACGATGATACTGGTACCCACGGACGCGCCCCACAATATGAGACCGTCGTGGCAAAAAACCTCCATTCACACCGTATATGGGGGGATTGGGAAGGGACTCGGACAATTTAGGAGGCTCGTGGTCCAGATTTATAACCAATTGTGGGAGAAATCCAGTGGAGACCCGTGAAAAATATAGTTTGTTCTGTATCGGAACCCAGACCGGGGTTTCGTGAATGTTGTAGGGGACTTCGAACATGAACTCGAGAGTTGGATTAGGGCCCAAAACAGACGGGCCGCGAAGATTACCAAAAACAAGAAAGTCGGATTCGTTGAGCAAGGCAAACGGAGGGTCCGAGGAGGCGGTGGTGGACTCCCAAGGAGCATCATAATAACCGTAAGAGGCTGGGCGGAAAAAAAGGTAGGACAAAACAGAGGCGTAGTTGGAAATGCAAGCCACGTTTGGTATGTCAGGATAGCATTTCTCGACTGTCGGGACATAAACGGAATCGTATTTGGCTATATATACTAATTCGGGAGATTGAGATAGCATGGATCGACCTGTTGCGCAGAAGCTGGATAGAATAGGAATAAGAAATAGGGAGAAGGGGGCGTTAAAAACAAATTTCTTTGTTTCTGTACCATTTTGTCTTCGGAAACTCTGCAATGGGCATGGAATCTTTCTAGAGAAGTGTATTGGTGCAGCAAGCTAAATACCTTGGTGTGGACGGAATGGCGTCTCATGCTGACCATGCTGCCACTAAGAGTCAGTCGTCGATTTGGTGCGCCAGTCGGAATCTTTCTCCGCGGGCCATCATGGAACCGAATATCATTTCATATATTAACGTTTGGTAGAGCCCAGTGATTTCTAAGCTATAGATAATCGTCCAGAAACTCCCAGAGAAGCTGATCCTTCATGCATTTTGCCTGTAACTATTTACAGTGTTTGAAGGAAATAAATCAATGACTTCCAAGACTTTTGCATCATGCGAGACAATGATGAGGATATTCTCATCTGCATTGAATCGGCTCATTTTGGTGATACTGCTGCGGGTTGCATGTAAGTAGTAGATAGATTTTTTGTCGGATCCTGAATGACTGTCTTCTGGCCTTTTCTGAGTCACCATGGTGGTGAAGGGGGCCGGTTGACTGAGAACATGATGCTTCCATATCCAAAGGCAAAGTTAGCTTAACAGATGGACGGAATTGGCTACCATAGTAGGAGCAGGCGAGAAAGAGAAAAGTTGCCCCAGGGGAAGCAGTGGTTCTGCAAAGTGCACAAAGATGATTGATGCTGTGACCGGGCACATCGAGAATGAAAAATCTCGTATCACCAAGGAAAACAATGGCTGGAAATACTCCAAGAACGAGGTCGGGATCGGCAAAGGAAAGCAGATGGATTTTGCGACCTTCGATGTCTCTTTGAAGGGGTGGGCTGTTTGGATTCTCTGGGTATTCGGGTACAAAAGCATCGATGAAGCCTGGACCAACGATATGGTCTATTGAATCTGGAAATGTTGATGGATCCCCGATGTAATCATAATGATGGTGGCTATAGAGAAAATCAGAACATGCTAAGTGTTCTCTGGCCCTTTAATCCACAGCGAGGAAATCTTTAGTATGATACTGTCTATTTCTGCCGGATTGACACTACAATCCTTGAGCATGTCGATGACATTCTTTTCTACTTGGATTTTGACGAATATGGTCATATGATGTTGATTGAACTCTCGTGCAAGCTACTATAAGCTCGGCCCCCTGGTTTCTGGCCGCCCTAGTTCCTGGCCACCCTTCAAATCTACACTCTACACATACACTGCTAGTTTTTAACACAACCACTTTGTCAATATGTCTAATCGCGAAGGTTCAATTCGACTTGCTATTGTAAATCTTAAATCTAGTGTTTTTACGTCATAGCGGAAGGCTACTGCCAAGTATAATATACCGCGTTTAATACTTACGTCGCAACTTACTAGTAGTAGTATTGCACTCGTCGGCCATTAATAATAGTAGCGATTAACTCCTTTATAAGAGGAGTTTATTGTTAATTAGATTCTAGAAGAAGGTGCACGCGGCTATTCTCCCACGCACGCCTAAACACAAGAAATGGCCTCCCGATTACTATAAGTAAATAGTAATACTAAAGGCCTCGGCTAAAAATAGGTACCTAAGTTTATTTAAAAGAATCTACGTATTATATCTATTATAGGCTATTATATTATAGCCTCCTAAATTTAAAATACTACTTTAGCCTAAATTTAAGTATTTTTTAATTACCTTTAAAGTATATAATAGAAGTATAATATATAACTAAAGAATATATAGAATATATATAAGGTTAAAACTATATTAAGTATTTATATAAATAATATTATACTTACTAAGTTATTTAAAAGGTATACTTATATTATATCGCCTTAGAATTATAAATAGGTATTAGCTATTAAGACTATTTTTATTACTAGCTATAAAACACACCCCCTTATTATATTTAAGGGTAAAGAGCTATAATTAAGTTAGTTTAAAGAGAGTATACTAAATTAGGTATATATAATATTAGAGAATAGCTAAACGTTAAACTAAATTATAATTAGCTAGTTATAAAATATAATTCTTTCTAAAATATAATAAAGTAACTAAGTATAAATTCTTATAATAAATAGCTATAAAAGCTATATTAGTATTAAATTTCTATAATTATATAATTAAGAGAATATTTAGCTTATATTTTTACTGCTATATTTCTCTTATATACTATAACCTTTTAATTTATTATATTTCTTACCTTTAAAGTTAAAATACTAGTTTTAAATTACTATATATTATGGTGACAACTTATAATTACTTAAGTATAGATAGCTTCTTTCTTCTAGCTACTTAATTACGTATAGTCTACGCGTTACGTATAGACTTGTCACTGGAGCGCTACAAGCAGAGGAAAAAGGCTTATAAGGAAGCGTTAATTGAATGCTAACGTACAATGCTTCGGTGTAGTACAAAACGTTGGGTAAGGAATCGGAATACATGATGTTCGGGAGGGATATATATATTGCCATAGTCTATGCGTGACGCGTAGACTGTACGTAATCAGGTGGCTAGAAGGAAAGAGCCACCTGTGTTCGGGCAGTCACGGGTCGTTACCGTGACAAGACTATAGTAATATT
>KV745251.1:0-11433 GCA_001692735.1 Lepidopterella palustris CBS 459.81
CCTTGAGAGTCGCCTTCTCCTGGCCCGACCGCGCATCCCATAGCTTGACTGTGCTGTCCCACGAGCCCGAGGCCACAATCGACCCGTCAGGCGAGAAGGCGACAGCGTTGACCGAACCACCATGGCCCTTGAGAGTCGCCTTCTCCTGGCCCGACCGCGCATCCCATAGCTTGACTGTTCTGTCATACGAGCCCGAGGCCACAATCGACCCGTCGGGCGAGAAGGCGACAGCCTCGACCGAAGAGGTGTGGCCTTCAAGCGTTTGTAGCGTTGCGCTCCATCGTTCTTCTATTTCTGGACCTCGCTCCATCCAGTGCGGTATTCTTGTCTCAAATTGCTGTCGGATTATGCTCCTTTGCGGTGCAAATATCAACGCCGATGCGTATACCTGTAGTGGCGCTTGTAATTTCTCGAGATAGCTGAATATGGCTTGCAGGAAGGGGGTTCTACAGGCTATGAGTAGAGCTAAAATCTCACTATGAATCGTCCATACTCCAGGTCTTTCTTTTTCGCATCATATTAAAGCGGATCTCATTGAGAGAGCACAATTTATCAATCACAAGCCATTCGGCTCCTAATTCCAAATTTCTTTCAGGATCAGTCTTTCGCTTTGCTCCGTCTTTTTGCTCATTGCTGTCCTCTTTAAATGTAACTCCCTCCTTTCACTTGTGGATTCTCCGACGCTCATCTATCGATACTCGTGTCAACTAACATGCACTCTATCAGCCGCAAGCAATATGCCTAGGTTTTAGAAACCTTCAGCTAAAAGGTGTAGGGAATCAAGAACGCTCCGGCCAAAGTCACGGCTACAGCTGTGAAAGGGAGGCGAATCAATCCACCCGAAATTTGAATGCCGAATATCAGCTGTGCATTGACGCAGGCCATTAGGACCCAACGAACAAAGCGCTTCAATGTCGTCTTACAGCTTAATTCACAGGCCAGAAGTCCGGGACTGATAGATTGGGTCAAAAAGATCTCGACCTAGGGAAAGCCTGCTACTGCGTCATTCCATACCTTTGCCAAGGACCCCAAAGAGGAGTTTGTGAGGGCTATAGAAGATTTTACGGCGAAGGGGGAGAATAATCTCGGAGAGTCATTCGGTATAATGTATGGAGAATGTGCGAAGACTATAGGTGTATCCTTTGTTTCCCTGTGACTCTAGCTCATCCAGAACGCGTATTGCTTTCTAGAGGTTGTTTCATTTCGCGTTTGTCTTTTCTGTTGGGCGGACTTCAAATCATGAGCAAACCCAAATCTTACCTAGGCAAGTTCCAGGTGAAGTAATAAGAAATCAAATGGAGAATTAAAATGGTCGATGGAGAAGAATGCAATTCACGTCGTTAGAAGCTTGCGCTTAGCCCGAATAGGCGAACTATACCAGAGAAAGAACTCTTGGAAATCACTCGGACCCAAGCCTGGTCCCATTCTTCTATTATATATACCTTGCTCAAGAAAAACTTCCATAATTCCGTCCTTGATAAGACATTCCAGCTCATCCATCATTTTCATCCCGCTTCAGCACATTCAATCAGTCCTTCATTACAGTCCATCCTGTCACCTATGAAATACCAGTGGTGTCGCGAGTGAGAATATTTGACACCAAAAAAAAAAAAAAAAAAAAAAAAAAAAACGCCGCCCAAGAGGTGGTGTTAACCTGACCTCAAAATGCTCGCTGGAAATCCGACGCCGGTCGCATAATGCAAAGAAACGCAAGCTTTGACATGTTTCGTACATCGCCATCGAACGTTATTGATTTCAATGCCGTGAAGAGTGGCGTGTGTTTCTCGTTCGTCGATCATCTGAGCTTGCGCTGCCTACTGCATTGTCAGTCAATTCATATTTCAGATAAGTTGCAAGAAGACTTACTCGCACTGGTATAAGTGTCGGTATACGAATAGCTTGACCCGGTGCTGCTCTTCTCGTCATGCCTTCTGTCATGCCGCCTCTTCAGTCCAAGAGCTATTGCTAATGCTCCGAGCAGAGCTCCGATGCCTAACATGTTTCCAAACCCTCCACCGCCGGATGGTCCTGTTGGCCTTGGGCGCGATGGGCGATCTCCGTACCACCGGCGGCCACCACCTCCACTGCTGTGGTGATGCTCCTCGATGTATGTCTCTTCATGAGTGTGTCGTCGCTTCCTTCCGAGGCCGAAACATGCTAGTATGGTGTCGAAGAGTGCTCTTGCGCAACAGAAGAGGCAAATAAGCGAGAGGAGGAAGATACCGGCCAAGACACCTATGACAATACCAGCGATGGCTCCAGCACTAAGGCCGCCACCTCCAGATTGTTGTTGCGAGGTGATCGTAGCATTGACGCCGGTTGCGATAGGGGTTTGAAAGGGAACGGTCGCGGTCGGCGTGCCGGTGGCTGTGACCACGATCAGCGTCGAGCTCGTTGGGCGAAGGGGCGCTGATGGGGCGAGCGTACTGATAACTCCTCCTGAACTCCCTCCTCCTGCTAATGCACAGGTTCCAGACACCAGGCAGTAGTATCCGCTATCACAGCAAATGCTACCACATGGCGACTGATTGCCATAACATCCCGCCGCTGTTGGTTGCGCTGCAACAGTCGCTCCAACATACGAACTGTAGACAGAAGTATGGGTAACTAAGCCAACTGTCTCAACCCATGTGCTCGTATAATATACCCAGCCACCCGTTGCTGCTGCAGTAACTGGCCCGCCGCACTGGGCTTGGTTGTTTGAGTCGGTGTAACAAGATTCGCCAGCAGCGCAGCAAAGCTGGCCGTAGTATCCGCAAGGGTTGGTACAGCGCAGCTCGAGGTGCGTGGTATTGTGTAGTTTGGCAAGTTCTGGGATGTGTACCGGATACGGCTTTGCGAGCGAAGGACAAGCAAAGAAAGCGAGTGCTAGCACGGTGAGAATTGACGATTGAGCTTCGAGAGACCACATGCTGGCCTTCAGAGGCCTTCAATTGGCCGGGAGAAAAGAAGTCGTGAGCTGTGAAGTTTGCAAGACCGTTATCGGTATTCGTGAGTAGTGTAGCTAACGATGCGGAGAGGGAGTGCGATAGCGGGGTTGATTCGAAACTCGGTTCCAAGGAATCTGCGTAACCTGCAACTGCTTCCTCGATAAATTTCGGGAGGATTAGATGGCAATGTCAGTTCAGAATGAGCGAAATAGATAATAGGAATGTGTAGAGTGTGCAGGAACGAGGATTGTGTGCTGTGGTAGTAAGGAAGATATTACCAATGAGAGGTTGGTACCTGCCTCCCGACTTTTGCTCCTAGCCACACAGTTTATGAGTCGCCTGTGCTTGCGCGTGCGAACGATGACAGGGCCAAACCGGAGAATCTCTCCTTCGAATAGTGTCTATTAAGATTTTTTTTCTTTGAGATGAAAGGGAGAAGTATCGTGCGGATGCTCAGCCTGCTCGTTGTTCCTGCGTCAATATTTTTCGAAGCCACCCGTCGCCAGCAGCAACCATAGCCGAGTGCGATGCGATATTCACGGAGCATCTCCCCAAAACCCGCTCCAAGCAACACCTCGATACAATACCACGCACTCACACATGCAGAGCAAAACCAAGCGACTCAAAAATGATTAATCTATTGGAGCGGTGTTAGTTTTCAGGGAAATCGTTGCGGCAATCGACTCGGTCGTCCGAAACCTCAGTCGCACCCCATCACTCCTACACATTCGTTTTCGAGAACAGTTCGCCTTTCAGCCATTCACATCGTGGACTCTCGCCGTCGGATAACTTTAAAACTGTGTCTCTTAATCTAAATCATCATCAGTCCCGGGGCTAACCTTTGGCACTTGAGTGATGGAAGGTCTGAAACTCTTTTTGCGCAATCCAATACAAGGCCGAGGGGAAATTTTATTATTGTTTCATCTATAGCACCACCATATCTTTCTTTCCCTTATTTCCTCAAAGGTGGTGTTTTAAAATAATAGCATCGGCTACTTTCTATCCAATCAAGTACGCTCTTGGCTACGTATCAGCGAGTGTTTTGGTGAGTTTATTCTGAACTTACTTTGTTGTCAGCAGCGAATCACTTAGGTCGACCACTCGAAGGCCCTCCATCCCATAGACCCGAAAATCGATTCCGACACAGGCAGTTGGATCATCGCGTTTGCCCATTTTCAATGTTCCGTTGGCGTGCCACATCGGACCGGCCTCTTCCCTGATGTAAGCCGGGAAGTGTCAGCATTTCCACATTTAGTAGCATCTCGGACTACAGACCATAATATCCCCATCAGAAGTACTGGCCGGGCCTTGCAGAAATCTTTTGACATGACGTTTGAAGCTTGATTCATTTAGGAATTCACAGTCTGACGAGTTGCCTCCAGTATTATATTTCTGTCATACGGATGTTCCATGTACTTCGGGTCGATTATAGACCCATCAAGAAGATTGGCAGATGCTAGAGTGACTTCACCCTTCGATTGCGGGTTCGTCAAGAACGTCACGAATTACATGTACCCGCTGTCCGTCGGCAGCTGGTATCCAGGAGGGAAAAGTGGTGCATTGCCGGCAATTTCGCATATCGGCACCTCTGGCTAGGGAAGATACTCCTGGAGATCCTTTTTCAACCCTTTGAATTCCGAGGTTTCTTCCATGCCAGGCAATTTGAAAACCCCACCCCATAAGGTCCCGCCATGGTACGCCATCGGACCCGTCTGATCTTTAATCCAGCTCTGTTGGTTACAAATATTCCGTCCGCGTTGCTCTCGAAAGCATGCCTGTCGGTGAGGTTGGTGTCGACCTCCACCGTCATAAAAACCAGCGCATGATATTGAAGATTTTTACTGACACCCGGGAGGACGTGGATAATTTCGATGCCGTGAGGGCGAAGCTCGGCGGCCGGTCCGATGCCGCTCATTAGTAGGAGTTTTGGGGCGTCTAGAGCCCTAGCACCGAGGATGACATCATTTTTTTGGATAATGCTGTAGCCACATTTGTCAGAGATGCGAATCCGGCACACAATTGAATTTTATCTTACCTTTGCGGCCGTTCACTGTCTCTATGCCACGGAATCTTCTGCCATTCAAAACCAAGCGAGCAACTTTTGAACCGGTCCAGATTGTAAGATCTTCGGGCTATTTCAATAGATTCGCAGTTGCACTCGTCGTACGACCTTCGCGGGGTAAGAGCTAGGGATATGCCGACCCCAATCGCATTGCCAGAATTTGCATCAAGGTTTCGGGGGAATCCGTAGTCAACCATAGCGTCCAAAACCTCAGTGGTTCCCTTCTCTAATATTGACGGAAGATATATATAGACCATGCCGCTTTGACCGTGCGCTGAACGGTTTGGATTCGCGTACTCTGGAATTGCGTCTGAAGGCCCGATGGCGTAGTTTTCTACTCGTTTGTTCAACTCCTTCGCATATTCCCATTTCCATGTCTCGTCCCCCACCAAGTTCGCCCACCGATGGTAATCTTCTACTAAAACCGCGCACATACATCATGAAATTCAGGACTGAGCTTCCACCTAGCCCGTAGCCTCTTTGGCATTGTATCGTACGGTTATTCAGCGCCGTCTGAGGAATTATGGAGTATCCATGATCAAGGTCGGGACGTGTGTAAGCATTTCGAAAGCGATTGAACGGTGCTCTTAGGACGTCTCCCTCCGGGCTTCCTCCAGCTTCAGCAGGAAGGACTGAAGGGCGAGTATGAGCATTTGCAAGACGATTAGCAAGGAGGCATCCAGACGTGCCAGCTGGTAGGGAAATCAGTATTTATTGTTAAAAATGTTTCAAAAGACGAACTTCCAACAATTATGAACTCAAAGGTATCAGTCATGATCTCTAGACTGCTACAATGCGAATAATAGTATAATAATAGTAGGTTGCTCTGCTCAAATGTGCAATCTACTAACGGTCGTCAGAGAGCGACGATACTGTCTCGTCTTATAGACCGGCTTATCAGGCCAGCCTACCTTTCCAGCACACCGAAATAATATTAACAGCATGGGCGTTACTTGAGATCTAATGATATTATAAAAGCCTCGCATCGGATTTATCTTTACAGAAATTCTAAGCCAGGAAATAGACCAATCACGATCGGGCTTGGCGGCCTATTTCGCCTTTGTCCCCGCTCCTCTTGCACGCGCCCTGCCATGTTGAAATATTCGAATACATCTGAAAACGGCAATGATGCGGGAGTGGGGAGTACACAATCGGCCGCGGAGAGCCCTGACTATTACCTCAGCGAGCTCAGACGTGATTTTGATAGGAGCAAGTTCCTCGCTAAATCGTTTTTTGAAATTCACGCTGCGAATGGTGCGAGTGTTTGTCGTAGGCTCAGGCGGTTTAACTCGTTGCCCGTTCGGATGCGGCTTTTTGCTCTACCGTGCGGGCGTGTACGTAGCTGATATGCTGATCGATGATAATCCAGGTTCTGCTAATTGATTTAGTAGTATTTTGGAGGGTGTAGCGTCTGTGGGAGGTTAGAATAATTTCCTTTAAAGCTGCTGACTGCTGCCATAAAAAATCGGCATGTTCGCTATCAAGACATGCGAAAGTCCCTTAGATTGGGGAATTGGTCTCCTGCTCAAGTACAGTTGTCGCATATTCGCTTGCGGATATCTATTCGTGAGCTTCCTGAGGTTACCCTGACTGACTATACACATCGGCGTGGTGTCAGCTATCATAGCCACAGCTCAAGCACCACCACCGCTAGCCACTGCATCAGGCCTAGTAATAAGGGGTATGATTGCTCTTCCTCGATATAATATAGATAGGAGCTTCCTGCTCTTTAAATCGACAGAGTTTCCTTCAATATATCAGTACTTTTCTCAGCTAACACGTGCTTACTCCCTTGTGCCACGGTCCGGACAAAGGCTGACTCGCCTAATCAAGGCAATATGCTGCTTAGGCAAATCCTTCTCATTTGGGATATCGTGAGATTTGCCTTGTTGGATTTTATGGCGTTAATCGGAGGTAGAAAGGACAAATAGAGTTATGGTGTTCGGCACGATAGGAGCTTTGGAATGGGGGAGGTGAAGATAAAATATGCGATTGCTGCTTCATCTAGCGAATCTCCTGGTTTTGGAATGATTGAGATAGCGAATGGAAACTCTGGGCATAAATCTCCGAATGCCCCTAGCAAAGAAGTGTTACTACATGCAGGCAGGCCGCAGAACCGCGCTTAAACAAAGAAAAGCGATTTGGTTTGAAAGAGATTACCGATCTATGGAGATAATTACAAGACTAGAGAATGGATTCTCATACTGGAGCACAAGTACACATAACAATTCTACTAACTGCACAAATAAAACATCGCACGAGCAACAAGGACATATCCAATATCACAACTCAATTCCCACCAATAAGCCTTACGCCAATTCTATCCTTATCCCAGACGAACTGTCAAATTCAAAAAAGCCCTCAATCAAGCTGCTTCTGTGGAACGACAAAGATTGAATTCTTAGATGAGATCGTCTCTAAAGTCACCTCCCCTCTAATCCCTTCCTTCACTCTCTGGCCCTTTCCGGTTCATATGCCACTGTCTGCGCGGACGCAAAATCACTGACTCGCTCTTCTCCACCAATATGCTCACGCTCATATCCGGCGTCAAGCTCCTCTCCGGCATTTTCAACCCCTTCTAGGCCGCCGCCGAAAGTAGGAATCAGATGACGAACCGCTTCGGTGACGATTGTAGGAGCACGCTATATCGTACTTCTTCCGGGTTTCAGGATTATGCGGTTATTAAGGTTGGGTGTGTGGACGGGGAGCCTGATGCTGAGACTTTTACGCGCTCAAGGGTCAGTTGGTTGAAGGGGGTTGAGGGTGTGACGCAGATGCCCGCGGCGCATGTATGATGGGAGATGATTGATGGGATTAAAGCGGGGTTGCTTCAATACACTCGAGGAAAGGTGAGATTTCAGTTAATTGGAGGATGCAAACATCGTTGCCAAACTTTTCCGAGCCCGACGACCGCCTACGGCTTCTGGTGATGAAGTTATTATACTCTGGAGCAGATCCACTAATAACATGGAGGACTGAGACCAAAAGAGTAGGACTCAAACGAACAACCCAATAGAAAGCGATAACTACCTCACCAGCCTGGCTGGGAAGAGCCGATATACAAGGGAGAAAGAATGAGTGTCTTGATAAGACAGAATTCCCGAATTTACAAGACAAGCTGAGTATCGTCTCATCTCTGGTGAACAGGGATCCTCAGCACTGAATACTTGCCTGTGCGGATGGTCAGAAAGCAAACGTGTGTGGTTTTGACTGGATAAAGACCAGGTGCTGTGCTCTGTCATGCAAGTTAACTTAGGATGGCGGATATTGCAGTGCGTAACACCTGAAGAGTCTGAGAATGGAAGGACGTACGAATTGTTTAATGTCAGTAAGTAATTTCACTTCCATAATCGCGGCGTAATGTTTTTACATTCGACAAGCTAACTGAACCTTGTGCATCGTCGACCACCATCCTTTCCATTCTCGTTTTGCTTGCAATACGAAGTCGTATCAAATAATCGTCTACAGCGAGTTTCAAACTTATCATCAACATGGTAAGACACTCCGGACAAGTTTCCCCCGATCCAACCGGGCTCCCGTCGCAAAAGTGTCTTAACGAAGTGGCCAAAAGACAACGCCACCGCCGCTCTGGCCGGGGTAGCAAAGTCATTCCGAGTCGTTAAAGCGATGATTAGGGTGACACTAATTGCCGGGCTCGGCCAACAAGTGTGGGAGTGTGGCAGCTGAGTGACAATGTCGACCTAGCTAATCACTTCCCATAGGCGCAGAATTCTGTCGATCATGAGGTTTTGATGGATAGCTGCAGGATGTGCGTTTCACGGATAATGCTAAGATTCAAAGAAATCTCCGAGGAACCCCAACAGCCGTCTACTGTGGCTGTGCCATGAGGCCGTTCTTGACTGCGGACAATTAACAAACATCTTCAAGGAAGGGTCCCGTCGTTTACTTCTCGCTCGACTATACCATTGCTTGTTTCTACTACGAAGCTCGAACTCCAAACTCGAATTCATTTAACTGGTGGAAGGTATCTGCAACCCCTCAAACACACGTCCATATCCCCCGTGAGTAGGATTCCTGACCACTACTCCCGCTGCTGATAATAGCTTCTAGATGGCTGAAAGAATTCCGAAGACTTAATATAACATCGCCAAATCTTGGCCTTCGTCCAACTCCGCATACGGATGCCTTTTTGGAAGATGGCATCAGCGGACGAGTAAGTAAATGCTAATCCGGTAGCCGCGAATAAGCGTTATATTGAGGTTCCTGGTTTGGATTTCAACAGCGCTCTCTCAAGAAATATCAGCATCGTCGAAAGCTTATGAAAATACATTGCGGAAAATGACCAGTTCAAAGGTTTCAGGGGGCAAGAAGCCAAACTTATTCAGGGCATTGGAGAGTGCATTTAGGCCTCTCAAAACACTGGACAATGCCGTGGCTTCGGAACTGCAGTAATTTTTCCACCAATTCCCATATATTTCGAGGCAGTCTTATATATCATTCAGGCAACTAAAGGCGTATTGGCTTCCTACGACGTAATTACGGAAACTTTGAGAAGTTGAAAATCAATATGAACCCCTCATACGCATATCGCATTTGAAACGATAAATTGTTTGGACCCAAGCTCATTATTGTGTCTCAAGCATTTACAGATCGTTTGGATGTGTACAATCGTGGGGAATATTGACAGAGCTACGCACAGTTCTTGCTCAATTCCTTGCAACATTGTTGGAGACTCTGGCATAGTAGACAAAGACTATTCGAGATGGAAGGTTCAAGATATAATTGAGGAGTATCTTCCCGGGGAGCAGACTACAGAGTCACGAAGCTCATCAAGGACCTTGACGATTTGGCCATTCGGGAGGCATCGTAAATTGGGTAATGATGGAGGAAAGGTTTGAGAAATGGATGGATCAACAATCTCGAATCGTTTGAATACCCAGAGGACAGGGATGTGGAAAGACTTGCCTGGCTGGAAACATCTTCTGCCTTCAGGAGAAGTGGAAGCTGAATGCTAGGGATGCCCAAAATTTGCCCCATAAGGATACCAGTTTTGTTGCCTTCTTCTTCTTTAAAGACAACGATATCCGGGCTGAAGAAGAGGAGGAGGAGGATGTAGAGGAGGTAGCCGTAGTCTGAGATTTCGGAGGGCGAGAAGGTGGCTTGGTGTTTACCGAAGTCGTTCTGGAGTTGGATGAGGTCGAAGATTGGGGAGAGGAAGTCGAAGGGCTGGGGAGTTGTTAGTTGATGACGGTGAGAGATATTTCGTGTTGATTTCTTAAGGTTTTGGTCATTGTCTTTTTCTGGGAATAATTTTCGGATGGAGAGGGAGTTGGTAGAGCAAAAACTGTTGAGTCCTTATCATGCCAGCAAGACAGAACCAGTCGTCCCATCAAAAATCCTTTTGTCCAACATGTCGCGCCCAGAAGCATAGACCAACGCTAAAGACGTTGATAGTGATGGAGGACGCAGACTCCGATGATAATCGGCTGCTTGGATCTGTCTAGATATATAGTATTGAGCGCTACGCCATTTGCCGCGTCCTCCATATTAGACATATATAATCACTTTGCTCTCATGTAGTTGAATTTTGAATAGGTTGTTGAGAGCGTAGCATAGAATCTTACCAAAGAGTGAGAAGGATGGTTCAAAGAATGGTAGGCACAACGTATGAATGAGGCACAGCTGAGTGGATGGCCCATTGAAGGTAACCCACCGGGCCTCATGGATAATCCAGAATACCTTTGTGCATGCCGTTGCCGCCGAGATCCGATGCAGCTAAGTGTTTCCCATGGAATGATTTCCGAATGGGACGACTTGGGTAAGTAATATCTCGAAGAATGAATTGAGAACATGGGTACGGGTTTCCTTTCTCAGTATCCATCCTCCGGCTCTGAAACGTGCAGGTTGACTGAAGTTGCTTGTCCGTAGTAAGTGCGGATATGATTGATACAAATGCCCGTATGTTGGTGTTTTGTCTCAAGTGGGTGTGCTGCTGACACGAGACGGATATGATCGACGGTCGACCCTGAAGCCGCAACCATCATCAGCCTCCGATCCAATGTGCGGGCTCATCCGAAAGAGATACGCATCACCAACATCAAAAAATCTGAGAAGATTGAATATTATGAAAGTTACCAGCATCAGGACTGTCATAAGAACTCGTTCTCATTAAACCTGTGCGGCCATTCATACGCCACGACCTTGTCAAAATCGTCATATAGTATGCCAGTGAACAAACAAGCTACCTTCCTCATACTAACCGTGAACTCTTCTCTTGCCTACTCCGGAGTACGCTTAATACACTAGTATCTCCTTAATACACTAGTATCCGCTTGTTCAATTGTTACTTACCCATTTCGTCTTCCTCTCTACAGTAACCCAATCCTCCAATTCATCCAATTCATCCAATTCATCCAATTCATCCAATTCATCCAATTCATCCAATTCATCCAATTCATCCAATTCATCCAATTCATCCAA
>KV745251.1:11533-30901 GCA_001692735.1 Lepidopterella palustris CBS 459.81
AATTCATCCAATTCATCCAATTCATCCAATTCATCCAATTCATCCAATTCATCCAATTCATCCAATTCATCCAATTCATCCAATTCATCCAATTTGCCTTCTGCTCCAACTCTATGCGACCATGTCATCTGCGGAGGCGGCACTGTTGGCTGCGTGCTTGCCTCGCACCTCTCTCACGCTGGCCACAGAGACGCTCTCAGAGAATGGCCCAGAAGACTACTCATAGCTCATTGTGAGCCCTGTTGCCGCGCCATGACTCCATTGCACGTCCTACGAATATATCCTCACCATGCCTTGGTAATCGGGGCGCCCCCAACTACGGCGGCGAGCTACTCTCTAGAACTAGCGGTGTCGGTTATGATCTGTGGACCCGAGGCCACTCTGCCGATTATGATGCCTGGGCCGAATTAGTCGGCGACGACCGCTGGAGCTACAACCGCATACTTCAGTACTTTAAGAAGACCGAGCACCAGTACGATCCCAAAAGCAATCGAGAGCAACACGGTTTCGATGGCCCCATCTCCACTACTGCTGCCGCAAGAAAATATCCTCTACAAGAGCCAGTCTTCAACGTCCTAATAAACACTGGAATCAAATTCAACCCTGACGGCAACGCAGGCAGCCCACTAGACCTCAGTACCTTCGCTGAGAATTGGATCGCCGGAGAGGGAGCTCACAGGCAACCCGCCGGCCAAGTCTACGACTTGTCTAAGACCGCCGTCTTCACCAACAGCACAGTAGCGAAGCTGGTCTTCGAGACGAGGCCAAGACTGCCACGGGAGTTGTGCTAGTCGACGGCCGCCTGATTTCCCCATCGAAAGAAGTCATCGTCAGCTGCGGTTCCTTCAAGACGCCTCAGCTCCTCATGCTCTCCGGCATCGGGCCTGCACCTCACCTTGTATCTCACGGCATCCAGACACTCGTGAGTCTCCCAGTTGGTCAAAACCTGCACGACCAGATATCAGCAACGATATTCTGGAAGCTGAGACACCGGACCGTAGCCTAGCACCCGGCTCCCCCCTCTTCAACAAGCCCTAATTGGCCGCGGCAACTCCTTCGAATGGGTCACCACATCCACCATCCTAGAAGCAGAGCTCGCAAAAGTCGTTGCAGCCAACAAACTACACCCTAACGACCCCTATGCCCACGAGCCCAGAGGCCACATCGAAACCACGGTCACCTACGCACCCATCGCCGGCGGAGGCTCTCATTTCAAACTTCAAATCGATGGGACGCACATCTCGACGCCAGTCGTACTCCTCATATCAACCAGCCGCGGCACAATAATGCTAGCATCCACAGACCCAAATGTAGACCCGATAATCGACCCGCACTATCTCGAGACCGAGGGGGACAAGCAAGTCATGCGATCAGGTCTGCCTCTTGCCATGCGCACTATGGAGACTGAAGACGGGTAATCCATCGTCGAGGGCGAGACTGCGCCACCCGGATACGAAAAGTTGACTGGTATGTGCAGTGATGAGCATATTGACAAGCGATTGGCGATTGTCGGCTGCAGTTTCTCCAGAATGCGGGGACGGCAAAGTATGGGCACGGTTGTGGATACGAAGTGTAGGGTTATGGGCGTGAAGAACCTGAGGGCGTGTAAGTTTAGGGAAGGCGTAGGAAAAGTTGAGATTTGACGCTGGATTAATTATGAACTCGAAAAAAGTTTATTTCACATATTTTTTTCTTCTTAATACTCGCTAGTCTATATCCTTTTCGTTCGAATTTGATGTCCACATAGCGGTGGACCTGTTGGCACATCCTTGACAGTGTACAGGCAGAATCATTTACACCGTGTTTAAAATTTTCTCAAACAATGTCTGCTTCTCTTAGCTGCACTGCTGCCCAAAGTCCTCTGCAACAAGTACTCAACCATCGCTGTGGCGTTTCGAACCAAAACACCACTCCAATCCAGGCTGGTACTAAGGGTCGTCGTTCAGCATAGCCTTATCCAGGCGTCGAGGACTTCCGCAACTAGAGTCGATATATATCCCTTTCAACCAATACGACTCTAGAGTCGGTCCAGAAGGCTTGCGGTGGAGGGCTTTCCCAGTTCTGCAATGATGGAGAGTCCCGACAGGAAGTTCTTGTTCAGCCCTCAGCAGGTGGTGTGGCAGTGCAACCCCCCACCGCCACCACCAAATATGAACTGCTCCACTACAACCCAAAACATCTGCCTGATGCACAATGCTGTATAAGAATTCTTAAACGATGAGTGTAGTAATGAATCTCAGGTTAGCAAGCTCCGCGATCCGGACCAAAGTACGGCATATCCCTTTCAGATCATTTTTCCAATCCCCCAGACCATTTACACCATGGCCTTGTCACTCTGGCCAAAACTGGACAGCTGGCGTCCATCACTATATGCCTTGCTCTACACGCTCCTCCCAGATCGAGATCGTCTAGAAGACATACGTGAGCGATGGTCATCGAATAAACCAGACTTTGTAAACCAGAAAGGCATTTCAGGATGGCAGATGAGGACAGTGCATGGGAGTTGGCCCGTTGTTCCAGAAAGAGTAAAGGAGATCGTGATCAGTCCGACTCCTACACTTAACCCAGGCGAAGATGATGAACTGTAAGCTTCCAAGCCCTCATCCTACGCCAAAGTTGACTTCTCCAACACCCTCCCCAGCACCACCACAGCCTTCAACATCGTCCAAGAACTCACGACCCCCTCCTCAAACCTCATCGGCTCCATCCTCATCGCATGCTCCAAAGGCGACATCTCCACCGTCGAATCTCTCTCCACCCTTGCCGAAGCTTCCGGCCAACCTCTCCCCCTCCAATCCATGCTCACCACCGCCCTTCTCTTCTCTCACCTCCCAATCGCCAAATTCTCCCTCCAAAAAGGCGCTCGAATCGATTCCAACGTCAACGCCGCCGCCTGGACGGCCATGAGCCACGAGACCCTTGCCCTCCTCCTCCCCCACGACATTTTCGCCTGGCGCTCCCACCCAGATTACCTCGACCGCCTGCTCTTCGACTGCTTCAAAGGCTATCACGGCCAAGCTTACAAGAGCCAACCCGCCGCCGAGGCGCTCGCCAGCTTCTTGATCGCCCAAGGCGCCAAGTTACGCCGAGAATCTGTCTCCGCGGCGCTGGCAAAATACCCAGATATTGCCCCCTTCATACTCTCCCACGTCTCCGACGCCCAAGGCCGCGACGGCGTCCTCATCTCCGCCATCGCTGCGGCGTTGGAAGCCGGAAACATCCCCCTGGCGACACTCCTGCTCTCCAGAAGCCGCGGCGCGACGCTAGACCCCCTCTTCTGGAAGAACCTCCGCTGCGTGGAATGCCTGTCCCTCCTCCACGCCCACGGCGCCCGCGTCAGCAAAACAGATGCCCGGATCCTTCATCATGCCGTCTACAACGGTAACCTGGACGTCGTCATCTGGCTTCTCGACCACGACGTCCCGATCAACACGCTCGACACGAACGGGTACTTGGGCGTCTACAGCCGCGACGACTTGCCTGGGTTGCCGAATTACGGGTACGCTCTGCACTATGCGGTGCGCATGTTGCGGCCGGACATTGTGAGGGTGTTGCTAGAGAGGGGCGCAGAGCCGGGGTTGAAGGGGAAGGAGGGGAAGACGGCATGGGAGGTGCCGCTTGTTGGATGGTATGTGGGGGGGGAGATCGTTATGACAGGGGCGTCGGAGGTGAGGAGGTTGTTGGATTTAGTGAGAGGGGTGCCGAAGGAGAATATTCCAAGGATTATGAGGAGGGATAGGGAGGAGAGGGAGAGGGAGGCGATGGAGAAGGAGGTGAGGGGGAAGGAGGAGAAGGAGGAAAAGGAGGAGAAAGTACAGAAGGAGGCGAAAGAGAGGGAGGAACTGTGAGGAAGGAGTTGCGAGTGCTAGGGTTGAGTACACTATGTTCTCAATATGTACGCCTTGCAAGAGGAGGAAGCGGGTTTCCCTGTCGCATTGGAGTGTATCTTTCTGGGTATAGGACACAGTACTTACATTACATTCGCTATATGAACAAACGTCTCTCCATGTTATCAAAAGTCCATGTCAATGATCCATCAATATCTCGGCACAACCTTCATGTCAAATCCAAATCCTGAGTGGACCCTTACAAAATATCAAACCCCCCAACACCACTCTACTCCCCACTCTCCCTTCTTTCCCCCTTCATCCATACCTATCATGAAATCCTTCCCCTCCCTTTCAAAAACTCTTCATAAACCAAAGTTTGACCTCGCAGCCGAGGGCTTTATTGGGTTGCTGGTGCTGCGGCGTGATACTCCGCTGCCACCGCTGGGGGTGTGGGTGAGCGAAAAGGACGTGAGGCGGCGAGAGAGTTTGGACGGTTTTAAAGGGGGAGAGTTGGAGGGGGGCTGAGCTTGCTTGGCCGCCTTTTGAGGCGGAGAGGCGGGCTTGTGCAGTAGGGCAGAGGGTATAAGGAGTTGTGTTTGAGGAGGCGCGGTGGCCACAGCCGTTGTGGAGGGTTAGGTTGTGGTAACAGATTGTGTGTATAGCATTACCGTAAATAAATTAAAAGTAGCTAGTGCTTAAAAGTGGCGTTGGTGTAATGTATGTATGGCGTGCTGATTATGGTTATAGGTTGGAGGGGAGTGGATGGTGCATGGTGTTGGTTGTGGTGTTGACGAGTGCGGTTTGCTGACGGGTGAGTGTTTCCATTCACTCACCGCTATTTATTATTATTATTTTTGCTTTAGATCGTTTGCACGTGATCATCAGCTGATGTTTTCTAGGCCTCCCATATCATAACCGTGCAGGCACTTGACTTAAGTAAGCTCTCCAATAACGTATCTGCCGCACAGAGGGGAGTGCAGAGGAATTGGTGAAAGATATTTGGTGGCCGTTAGTTTAAACATCTATATAGATTTTGGATTGTGATAGGGGCTCTGCGAGGGTAAAAACAGCAAATTGTAGTGAAAGTGAAGGAGATTTCGGGATAGATATAGCTAATGCGCTAGATCGCCGAACTGACAGGACAAGAGTGTTATATTTCGACGAGCATATTGACGTCCATTCCCAACATGAGTACGGCGTGTCCACGAATGCTCATGGTAGTTCTTTTCCGTAATGTAAAAACATAGACGAGTTAATCATGACATCTCGAGCAAGCATACCTCTTGCGACACCTCCACTTCAGAGTCCGCAAGCAGCCCTTCTATCTCCCAAGCACATTCCACTCCGCACGAATGAATCCTTGTCGTAAATCGCGCCATCCGGTATGCGGTCTCGTGGTTATATGACTTACCAGTCCCTGCTGAAGTAAGTCCCATGACATCTTCCATTATCCTCGCCATCTCCTAATCGATTCAAGAAAAGACATGGCTGACCTCTTCCCAAGGATCAAAATACACACGATACAATATGCACATGAGAGATTCAAATACAGGTGCGGACATGTCATGGTTTAAAGGTACACCTTCTGCAAAGGCACCAAGTAGGAAAACGGGGAGCAGCGGCATTGCTATGAAGAGTCCGGTGGAGTGTTCATGGACGAAGTCCTTCATCGCAAGAAAAAGCGACCTGACTGCAGGGAGACTAGGGAGAATAGGGAAAAGGCGAGGACTGGGAAGCAGCGCCCGAAGTGAAAAGCGATGAAGGTCGCGGAAAGTCGAAGATTGGAGGCATTAGCAAGTACAGGCGTTCTCCTTTCCATCACTATCTTCGACTCCCTGTCCGAAAGGCTTTCCATCGCATGCTGACGGATTGCTTAGGGCGGAAGAACTGAAAAGGGAGGATGAAAGGGAGGATGAGAACGGAGTGGCTAACTAGACCGGCCAAGCAAGAACCAGTACCACTAAATCCTTGTAACGTCTCCCCTATTCTAATCTCACGCATCTTGAAACCGCCTCGCGAACATTTCTCCCATCGGACTCGGCCGGTATTTTCCTCATCCCCACAACATGATGTGCACAGCATGGCATTACCGATTGCGTCGCTGCAGTCACACTCGATTTTGGCGCTGGGAATACTGCAAGAAGACCGAGAAAGAAGATATGCAGCCCGAGAAAGCAAGACTATTCTCGGACGATGAAAAAAGATTCAGTGATAACCAGCAAAATTGGAATTGTTTTATCTGCATACGGCAGCGGGCAGAGGCGGCCGCTAAGAAGTGGATGCGGTCCGGGATCTGCGTGCCTCTACCGTGACAGAGTGGTGCTGCATTGGTGAAAGGACGCCGCTAGGCTTTTCAGGCTCTGTGCATTATGCTTACTTCAGGTGACAGCTCTAATAAAGCGTTTCTTCAAGTGTAAATAATGTTTCACATCCCCAACGCTTGGCTTGATATGCATAACAGCGTCCTCAAAGTCTTTCCTTTCCACGATTTCCGAACCTCTCTTGAGAGCAGTTTGTCCAGCTCTGCGGAGCAAACTGCCAAGGTCCGCGCCGCTAAAGTTGTTGCATGTCTCATCGCTAGCAATATCGGCCAACGTGGGATCGATCGGTGTTTTCTTAATCAGGGCACGTAGAATGGCTACGCGTTCCTGTTTCTCCGGAAGTCCTACATAGAGAAGCGTTTCCAGTCGTCCTGGTCGTAGCATGGCTTCATCGATAATGTCCGGCCTGTTGGTCGCAGCTATGAGATAAATACCCTCTCGTGTGCTAAGGCCATCCAGCTCGGTTAAGAGAGTATTGACGACACGTGCAGAGGCTTCAGAAAGCGCTTCGTTGCGGCGTGGGACCAAAGCGTCAAGTTCGTCAAAGAAGATGACGCAGGGGATGGAAGAACGTGCCCGCATGAAGACCTGTCGGACTGCTCTTTCTGATTCTCCGACAAACTGTTGTGGAACGGGGCAATTAGGAAACTAGCTAAATGCAAGGGGATAAGTAATGACAGTCACAAGACATACCTTGTTAAGCAATTCTGGGCCCTTAACACTGATGAAGTTGGCTTTTGACTCTGCTGCGACAGCCTTGGCAAGTAATGTCTTTCCGCATCCTGGTGGACCCCAGAGCAATACTCCTGTAGGCGCAGAAATACCAACGTTCTTGTACTTCTGCGGGTTCTTGATCGGTTCCACAATGGCAGTCTCCAGTTCATCCCTAACAGATTCTAGAGCTCCAACATCTGCCCAAGTAGTATCTGGAACAGTTGCAAAGCCTTCACGTTTCGATGATGGCTGTATACCGGGTAATACTGCCTCGAACGCACTCATGGTGATGGCTGTATCTTCAAAACCAAATGGCCGTTCTCTGTCCTTATCCCTGACGCGGTTTATTAAGCGGCCGATGGATTGATCCATGTCCGAATGTTTTGAGATGCTGTTTGGATTATCGACTTCCATCTCCGTCTCCATTTCAGCTGCCTGTTTTTCCAACGCTTCTCGATACTGATCCATAGACCACGTCCCAGCTTTTCCGACCAGATCGCGGAGATCAGCTCCAACAAAACCAGCAGTCATCTTTGCAAGTTTCGAGAAATCCACATCCGGAGCAATGTGCGTGTCTCGCGTCTGAGCTCGAAGAATGAGTTCTCTCATAGACTCATTCGGCACGCCCATGTTGATTTCCGTGTCGAATCTGCCGCCTCTTCGCAGTGCAGGGTCCAAACTATCTGGACGATTCGTAGCTGCGAGGACGATGACGGGCTTGCCATCGTTTGCCTCCATGGCCAAACCGTCCATGGAGATGAGCAGCTGGGCTACGATTCTCTTTTCCATCTGACTCTGTGCCGTGTCTCGTTTGGGCGCGATGACATCGATCTCGTCAATGAAAATCAAACATGGCGCCACCTCTTTCGCTTTTTCAAAATGCTCCCGTATCTGCTTTTCGGATTCTCCAGACATTCCTGAGACGACTGAAGGACCCAGGATTTCGATAAAAGGTACACCGAGCTTAGCGGCAAAAGCTCTTGATATGACCGTTTTGCCACATCCAGGCGGGCCATGTAAAAGAATGCCTCGAGGAATCGGTATCTTCCGCTTCACGTATTCCTCCGGACACAACAACGGCAGCACCAAATGATCCTTCAACTCGCGCTTAATCGAGTCCACCCCCCCAACATCCTCCAAACGCACATAATTCGGCGGCGACGTATCAATCTTCGTTCCCCTCTCCCCATCCCTCCCATCCCCTCTCTTCTGCTTCTTGCTCTCCCGCTCCCCGTTCACAGTCCTCGCCCCATCTCGTTTTTTTGCCTTCTCTCCATTAACCACCGGCGTCGCAGTCCCAGAACTCGGCATGATCCAGGATTTTGTGATCTGTTTGTTCATCAGATCCGACGCGTCTGGGCCCTTTCGCTGCTCCCCGCCGTCTCCGAAATCTCCATCTATTGACTCGAGCTCGTCGCCCTCGTATGCATCTTCTTCGAGGACCGCTAATACCCGTTCAATGCTATCTTCCAACACCTTCTTCGGCCGTCTTTTCAAGCTAGAGTTCGAGCACTTGATCCAATCGTACACGGTGTGCACCCCTAGCTTTTTAGCGCTCCTAGGTTGTTCGTCCTGAAGTTTTCGAACAATCTGATAGATATCTCTGTCGAGGCCTTGTTGAAGCGTCAACCGTCCTCGTGCTGACATTGTTCTGCTGTAAAATCATCAAATGTTAAATTTTGAAGGTCGAAAATTTGGCGTGTAGGAGAGTAATACCAAGCCTTAACTTATCGATAACAGGCTTGGCGGCCATCACACCAGCAGATCCAAGCCGCCTCTTGTCTAGTGCACACGATCAATCCTCATGGCGATAGAGAGCATACTACCATGGGGAACGCAGGCAGCTCCCAGAAAATATCAGCCCAGGACAAGTTCGCCACCACCCCCAATGTACCCTCCCTAAACCAAAACTAATACCCGCATTCCAGGGCTATCCTCGACATGAAGAACCAGCGCGACAAACTGCACCAATACCAAAAACGCATCACCGTAATCACCGACCGCGAAAAGGAGATCGCGAAAGAATGTCTCAAGCGCGGCGATAAGAAGAAAGCGCTGCTAGCTCTACGCCGCAAGAAATACCAGGAGTCGCTGCTGGCGAAGACGGATGCGCAGCTAGCGCAGTTGGAGATTCTAACCAGCGACGTCGAGTTCGCGCTTGTGCAGAAGGATGTGCTATTCGGGCTGCAGCAGGGGACGAATGTGCTGAAGGAGATCCATCGGGAAATGGGCGGGATTGAGAACGTGGAGAAATTGTTGGGAGAGTCCGAGGAGGCGCGAGCGTATCAGAGGGTGAGTCGATCCGGCGGGTGCTGGTGCGGGTGTTGGGAGATCTTCTGCTGATTCCAGTGCGTGCAATAGGAGGTCAGCGAGATGCTTGGTGGCAGGATGTCGAACCAAGACGAGGACGAGGTCGAGGACGAGCTGGATGCCCTCGAGGCAGAAGTATCTGGTGTCAAACTGCCTGATGCGCCGACCGACAAGCTACCGGAGAACGAGCAAGTCAAGGAGGAGACGCCGCGGGAAAGAGCACGACGGAGAGCGCAGGAGCAGGCGGCACAGCAAGCTGCTCAGCCAATCCTTGCATGATTTACGACTATTTTTGAGGTGGGATTCCGTTTGCTGCATTCTAGCGAAGGCGTTTTTTACTGCATGGATATCATATTTGGGGGCAATGTCCTAATTTTGGTTTGCATAGACATTGGTTATTATCAGAGGCTTTGAAGCTCGTCATACACCTGTCCACTTTCTAGTTATTCCTGACTTACACTCACCTAGGTACTTCAACAACTGCTGGTTATTGTTCATATCGACACAGGTCCGTGCCTTTTATGTAGCTCCGAACTAGGCTCCATTTCATGGGTCGCCAAAGTATACAAAGCCATCCGACCTAAATTGCCCACGGGATGAACGAAAAAAGCGAATTGAGAGGTGTTTCAACCACGTCCATGGAGCCTTCTGAGAGTTCTCAGGTTTCAGGCTAAAAGTAAAGTTAACACTCCAGGGCCAGATAACGTTAGCGACAATTTATAATATATATATATATGCCTTTACTTTAGACGCGAACACAACCTGAGCTGTGACAGTAATGAACCCAGGACTCTAAAACGGAATGTTGATACAGGGCATTTTCATTTTTCCGCCTTAATTAAAAGCCATTCAGGTGGTCGAAGTCAGAACGTAGATGTTTGCACTCCAAGGCTTGCCACAGCCTCACAAGAAACATGGCCAGCACCGCGATCACGAGGTTACTCGAACACTATGCTCTAGCAGCGGCTATATGCCGGGTTTTAAATTTAAGACAGCCAACTCATTCTACCAATACTTGGCCAATTCCACCGCAACCAACATCCCAGTCACTCCCCCACTCCAGCAGGTTCAAAATCCCAATTGTCCCAATTCGATAACGAGCCATCTTTCATCTTTCTGTCATGGTCCAACATCGTTTTATGCTCCACTACTCGATCTGATGGCCAGAACCCATTTTTGTACCGACAATGGCCTGGTGGTCCGCCGGATTAGCAGCAGCCTCGAACAGCACACTGACCGGCTCCTTGTTCAGCTTCATAAATGTGCCCTTAAAAGCTAGATAGCTAATCCTCGACACATCCTCGTCACCCTGTGAGAAATTATCCTCGAAAAAGAGGGCTAGGTGTTGTGTGGTATTGAATAGTGCGCGCCGGACGGGGATCTCTTGGACTTCAGAGGTCTGGGCGAGCTCAAGGACTTGTGTGGGACGTAGTTCTTCAGCAGCGTGGAAGTCAAGGTCATTGCGATTGACGTAGACTTTGAGGGTTTTCGGCGCCGAAGGTGACTGTGAGGTACGCAGGATAATGCTGTGAAGGCGGACCTGGCCTGTGAACCTGTAAATCTCATAATCAGGTTAATTGGTCTACAGAAAAGTGGCTACTGTCGATAGGCAGGCTGCGGGGTGACCGTACGGGATATGCATCAATATTTGCTCGTCTGCCAAGCTCTTGAGTTCCGGTTCTCGATTCAGTCGCTCTGCCCATGTCTTTTTACATATTGCTTTTCCAGACTCAGACTCTTCCTCATTGAGAGTAATCAGGGCACTAAAGTCAATCTGCTTGTACAAAAGGGTGTGCAATGCTGGTTCAACATCTGCCGAGTGGTCGTGACCGTGAGCTTCGTCGTGCTCGTGGTCGTGGCCGTCGTGGCCATCGTGGTGATGGTGATGATTAGACATTGTGATATGTGGTGGTGACGTGCCGTACAGGACAGCTGGCAGTTGGGGTTACATGTTGTCGCGGGAGCTCAGTGTTAAGGCAGCTGGAACCTAAAGCGATTGAAGTGGAAAGTTCGACGTTGCTCGTGGCGCTAGTCTCAATATGTAACCCTGCAACACAACGTATTCGGAGATTTTGGGACGAATGCCTCTCGAGCTATTTAGGTGCCCAACAAATGGCACTAGATAGAGTAGACCTGGGATTTAACAGCTAGTCGACCTTGTCGCTTTAAAGCCATACATTTGCACTGTCTTTAACATGGGTGCAAAGTAATGACCATTTCTTAGACCAGTTAAGTCGTATACCTTACTCTGACTGCCAAATATGTTGAAGCCATTTAAGGCATCTAGAGCGCTTGCCACTTAATCACTGCTTAAATTACCCTAGAGGATTTTACTCTCTTGCACAAACCCCAGAACGTATTACAAGAGACAGCCTAGATTTTGCCACGTCTATTCTATCTTACCTTGGGAAGGTTAGAAAAGGAAGGCTGAAATCGAGACAGTTTTCTTTCGCTACTTTAGAACCAGCATAAATTTCTCCCAACTATGTGTCGCTAACCAGGTCTGGTGTATATGGCATCACCCATTGACTCTTCGGAGAGTTCTGTAGTGCTTCAGCTCCCCTAGGTCCCCCTATAAGAACACTCTGAAGACAGCCTAAAATGCGATTCCTAATTCCAACCTTCTTCAAATTGTTCTCAGTTCCCCACCCTTTCCACTTCCCTTGTTCGCAGACGCCCTCCAGATACTCCTTCTCGAATTCAGGCATCGCCTTCCCTTTTCTATACCTCTTCCTCCTCCTGCAACTTTCCTCCGAGCAGCGAAACGAGCAGTCTGTGTGACATCCTGTTGCACAACGACAGCGCAACGTTGATTGGGTTGAAGATGGAGTCTTTGGGGAGGATGAGGAGAGCAGTCGCCTGACGCCGTCGCATTCAGGGCTCCGCAACGCTTTATGGAAGTAGGAAGTGCGGGGGCAAAAGAGCACCACGGTCTGTATTGGAAGAGAGGCGGAGGGAGGTTGTGTTGGAGGCTGGTTATTGAGATTGAGGGGCACCGATAGGATTAAGACAGTAGCTAATGTGACTATGATTGCTATTGGTGAAGTGAAATACTTCATAACATTAAATCAACGAAGGTAAGAAGGGTTGGCTGTGTGCCCAGCTAGGGCCCTTATGTGGTATCTGGTTTGAGAAGAGTAAAGGATGGGTAATCGTGACTTACTGCATGTGTTGTCGGTGCCGGTTATGTTGCTTGGGAATAGAACACTGCACACACACTCTTTCAGAACCCAGACGTTGCGTTGGAGTCCTTCAGCCTTAATTATGGTAATAGCACATAGTAGGCTTGTAATCTACACTGAAAAGCTTCGCGCACCTATCCGAAGACCGAAATTCAGCCTAAGCTGGTGACCAAATTCCAAAATAGCAGGCAACACAACTAGAACAGTGCTGTCTATTAAAGCTGTATGAATTCGTTTGCTGTCAAACATTGCTGGGAGCTGAACGGTTACCAAAGTCATGTAGTGTACAGCTTGTCGAGGGTATGCATTTGTTTGGGTGAATTGAAGATGATCTCAAAGTTAGCTCACTCCAAACATGCATTGGACAGTATACATCGACCTCGGATTGAGCAGGACTGAGATAGTCTAGGTAGATATCGAGAGGGCCGAAAAGGAGAATGTAAGTGGAGGGGGATGCGTATTGGAGCCCTTCTCACTATGCAGGGCGCATGGTGCTTAACATGCGCCTGAATTTCTGTGGGATGCTCCAAGGAGTTACGACGATTCTGATGGAGAGCCGGAGAGATATGGAAGATGAGACTGGGGGTCTGAAAGGTTCGCGACAAGGTTCCATCTCCTCAGGATGGGTTTGGTTCAACGAGCCGCTTTCATCTTATCTATAGCTCATGAATCGTTTTCCGAAGCATGCCTCGTTCATAATACTTAACAAGAATCAAGGTGCAAACACTCTCCGTCTCCAAAAGGCCATTCTAATGCCAAAAATAGGTTGCTGGTTGCAGGGATACTCGGTCAAACGCAAGATGGAACATCGGTGTTGATGTAATAATTAGATATCTCACCAAGGCAAGAGGCTCACAGGATATCCCAGAAGATATTCGACTGTAGAAATGTCGTTATGAAGAGCGGCATAAACTCGAACTACAGTTGAGCATAAGAAATCAATGCCACGGAAATAACACCGACCTGAATACTTGGTTTTCTTACAGCCGCTTGCAAAGATTCAGTCGAGATGCACGCCGGTGGCCGAATCCAAAGAGCTTTTCATGCAGTGCTGAAGAAATGGAGTCCGTATTTTGCGTCAACTCCACCTCCTCTTGATGATAATCAACAGAACATTGTGTTTCATTTTCTGGCTGCCAACGGCCGGTCAAAACACCCAGCGATTGGTGAGGAACCCCGTCCGTATTCTCGTACGGGCTGCGCAAAACCTATCGCTATTAAAAAGCAAGCTCTGCATTACTTTTTGTAGCTTTCTGTGCAGCAGTCTTCATGCTTAACAGTGTCATGGCCAAAACTTGCCGGTGGTCCCTTTCTATGCCCTTTTTAGACAGTACTGTCCATTGCAGGTTTCTTACTGGGGTTTCCCTGCATCATAACGTGCTGCGCCTGGATGTCACCTCCAAAGTGGAAGTTGGTGTGCTGGTATGCTTCTGAATCTTGTTCTTTATTTTTCTCGAGAGACATGTGTCTCAAGCTCAAACAAGCCTTATCGTCGTATAGCTGGCGGTGGAAGCGCTGGCTTGGCTCCCAATTGACAGCTTCCACGTAGGATAGAGTCAGGAATTGGTGCACAGTCGATATGGACAATGAGGCACGGTAGGCGCGAGATATATCAGGAAGGTCATTGGCTAGAACGGTGCTTGTGAGAGGATGTGTGTGCGGTAACAACTGTTGGTATTTCGAAACTCGAGCTGTGCCTCACGGCATCGGTCCGCCTCGCTATTTTCGGGACAACGGCTCCTCCCGCTAACGCCCTCGCCCCTTGCATGAACTCTCAAAGGATTATGGAACACAACAGCTTCATTTATTGTGAGACCTAATTGGATACAGGCTTATCAACCATAAATGGCATCTTGTGCCCCGGGAATCGATGATGGTGGGGGGCTGAACATGCAGATGCAGATTTACGCCTCATGATCCAGCTGGATGAATGTTGAGGTATATGTGGCAGCAATGACCTCGTCAGGCGTGCCTTTCTTTTAGACTTTCAATTTCGAAACGAGTCAATTCTATGTAACAGAACATAGGTCCTTTCTCTACGCTTTTCATCTATTTCTATCATGTCCTATCCACGCCCCATGTCTGTTGTCTCTCCAATCCAGAAATACTCGTCGCAGCGATCATACACTTCAGAAGCATCGCAGTATTCACAAACCCTCGAACACTCAGCCAGTCGTGCCGCTTTTTTCTCCTTCAACTCTGTCCGGCGTGATCGAGATCGAAGGACCCACAGCCAGACAAGCAGCCTCTACAGCCAGGCAAGTGGTGGAAGAGCAGATAGCCCAACGATCCATGATCTCCCAATAATGGCGCCTCCCCCAAGAGCTCACACCATGATGCGGACAAATATCAACACCCGCCGGGAACGCCCCGCGGTTCCTCCAGTGTCAAGGAATACTGAACTTGTAACCTCCGCACCTCTCCAACAACAGCCTTTCTATCCGAATGATCCCCATCACGCAACCCCCAAAGAGACGTCGTATCGCACCAATGGACGACTGTCACTGAAGCTGGAAGAGCCGAATCTGATTAGACCGCATCGGCCACAGTGGCTAAGCGTGATACAATTCTGTCTCCGGATATCCATTCTAATTCTCACTGCAGCCGTCGTTGGGCTGCTTGCCCACACCCTCGACATCTACCATGGCACCTCAGGCGACACTATGGCTGGTCAAGTTCCGACATGGTGGCCGACCAAAGTCAACCTCACCCCCAGTTATATTCTCTTCAGCGTTGGCTTTGCGAACTTTTGCGGTTCTGTAGTGGTTCTGGCGTTTACAATACGGAAGCAATTCGCTATGCCGATGCGTTGGTGGAACATGTTCCGTGTTTGCACGGGTATCTTCGCTGTAGTAGCGTGGGCTGTCGGCTTGACTGCGTTTAGGATATTGGAGAAAGGCGGAGATGGTAGTCTGGAGTACTATGCTTGTAAAGTGCAAGGGGATGCGGGACATGGACAACATGACTATAGGATGGTTTGCAAGGAACAGGTATGTTTTAGATCCACAGTTTGGAGACATATCAAACTAATTGGTTTTTGAGAATGCATCGTTCTATATAGCGTTAGCTTCAGGAATCGTCGATACTCTACTGACAGTGACATTGGCCATCAATGCTTTTGGGTCAAAGAAGCTGACACCAAATGATCCGGAAAAAGACTGACTCGACAAGAGATGGATATCAAGATCAGGTGAATCAATCTGAGGCATATTTACATATCGTGCACATTCTCCATGCAAAACTTGTACATATTCTATCTATATCGAGAAGAATGCCTACTTATCCATCTCGCCATTAAATTTCCCATCAATACCACTCCCTCATAAAAGCTTTCCAAACAACCCGGCCATCCACCCCTACAACTTCCCCAACCACAAATTTCTCACCATCTCCCGCCCCGTGACCGCCGTCGTCCTCCATAGCGTCCAAAAATCCAACGTACTCGAAAACGTATCCGCATACCCGAAACCCAGCATCGGCGGAATCCAGCCCCTCGCATACTCCAACGCAAAGCAGGCTTCATCCATCTTATACTGCTTTACATCGCCGCGGCGCAGATGGTGCACGCTGCCTTGGGGGTAGATTTCTGGTTCGTAGGAGTTAGGGCCGGGGGTGTAGGCGAGTTGTGTGCCGCGGAGGATGTGGAAGTAGTCATCGGCGGTGTGGCGGCCTGTGTGGCCTTCTGTGCCTATGGCAGTGCCTGGGGCCATGTGAGTGGATGAAATAAAAATGAGCTGGGTAGGTGAGCAGACCGAAGATGATGAGGTATTCTGTTATACCTGTAGTCAAAGATTAGTTAAGTATTCACCGACATCTCCGATTTTGAGTGACGCGATTGAAGGTCACGTGCCCATTCAATAACCACCACTTACTAGCATGAATGATGTACATGGCACCCATGGCACCTCCAGCATTATTAAAAACCCACTCCTCATCCAAATTGATATGTAGCGGCAGCTTTTCGTGCAAGTCTTTCGCGATATAGCTAACTACCGAGGCGGTATCGTTCCCATGTGCTTCGATAGCGTCGATGGCGAGGGAGTGGAGTTGTTGGGGGGAAAAGATGTAGAAGGAGTCTAACTGGGAATCTAGATAGTAGAATAGAGCCGAAAATAGAGCTACAAATGCCCCGAGGTAGGTAAGAGTACGCATTCCGGAAATAAAAACCTCGGGAAGGATTTGTGGAACGAGAATGTGGTGGTACAGGTGTCACTTGGCGCGAAATGAATGTGCTGATGGACTAAGAAAAGAACAATCTCCAAAACACCAAAATAGATCCAAGATGAATAGAAGAAAATTAGAGCGGAAATAATTTTCCCAAGATGCCCCTATATCGCCCAGTTGAGCGCGATCCGGAAAATTTACGTTCCGGAGCTGACAAACCCGTTAGGGTGCGAGCGAAGTTATCGCGATACGGAGCAGTGTTCAACGTCTTTCTTACTTCATTAGTCATCGTATCTTTTCACGTGCCCCTTGCCTGCAGTTTCGCCGTTGGTCGACTTACCAGAAATGAAGACCTGTTCCATTTTTACACGCTCTGAGAAGAGTTCAACACTCTTACTACTCATGACAACTTCATTTTATGTAAATTTCCGAGGTATCTTACCCCATATCCCATCATGGAGTCTTCCAAGGACGACGTCGCTGCTGAAAGTATGTTTTGCTCGATTCTTGCTTCTCAATCGTAGACCGTTGGTCGCTTTCTATGCATGCCTTCGTTCTTAGTGCAAGAGATTGATCTACGAGTGTAGATATAGAAAGACCTCAAGTAGTAGTTGAAGACGGCTTCGAGTCCTTCTCGGACCTTGGTTTAAAACCTGAACTCCTGGAAGGTTAATGATTTCCTACCGTTCAACGTGATCCACTTTGAGCATGTCACCATGTTCACATTCGTGCTTGCGCTAGGGATTGCAGCTTTAAAGTAGGCATGTCCCTTTGCGTTTTGTTTATCAGCAGTCATTGAGAAATTCAGTCTCGTGGAGCCCTCAGAAATCCAACAACTCGCCATTCCCTCCCTCCTCCGCCGTACGTCTTCTTTTCTCCCTCCCTCAATCTCTTCACATATATCCATCACCTTCAGCTTAGCTTGAACCAGGTGAATCCATCCAAATACGCCACTACTCGAAATCGGGCAAATCCCTCGCCCTCGCCATCTCCATCCTCCAACTTGCCTGCCCCTCCTTGCAAAACTACCAGGCCGTCATCCTTCTCGCCACTCGAGAGCAAATCCAGTCCTTATCCGCTGTAATGTCTGAGCTTGCGCAATCTATGCCAGCAATTAAGATCCATACCTTGATTGCCGGCACGAAGATGAGAGACATGATAGAGAATGTGAAAGAAGGGGGTCATCAGATCATGATCGCCAGCCCTGGCCGCTTCGAGTGGCTGATGCAGAGTCGAGATGACTTGGGTCTGGTGGTGGATCTGGGCAGTGTGAGATGTTTGGTGTTAGATGATACGAGTGAGATTGCTAATGTCCGCCTTCCCAATGCCTTTTTTTGTTTTGCCGTTTGGCAGTTTGCGAGAGCCTAATCATATTCCTATAAAAGAGGAGCTAATATCTTCTAGCGCTTTCCGCACTTCGTAGAGACCCTGAAGACTTTCCCGCAGTACTTTGACGAGGATGTTGAAGTGGTGAGTGCGAACTGCATTCCACATGTTCAACTCGAGGCCGTTCTTCACAGTTTCAAACACCCGCCGATTAAAATTGTGAATGGGCAGGGATATGTCTATTGCGGCGACACCATACCTATCCATGTATTGAGAGAAGACGCGAGACGGGATCATCTTATCAAGAGTAATGGGTATCGATTTGGAAGCGCTTTAAAACAAAACGAAGAACAAGATCAAGAACAGAGCACGTAATGAAACCTGGGCAATTTCCCCCGATACCAAGACCGGGCGTCTTCGAACTTGGCATATAAAAGAAGATCCGACACTCCTCACTCTTCTCTTGTCATAAAAACCTCGACGAACGAAAGCAAATCAGCAACCAGCCCGAAAATGCCGCTATTGCACCATTCTCAAAGGTCCGAATTTTACACCATCTTCTCTCTTCTCCTCTTATATCTTAGTGCCACAAGCCACCCACGCGAAGCTCACGACGCCCTCCCCCTACGTCCCATTCCTCAAACAGCAATTCCTCCCCGGCTTTCCATCGGCAACCCAAGCCGTTAAGTTCGCGCCATACGTCACACCTTCACATGTCGTATCTTTTATGCATTCATCCATACAGTCCTAGAATGTGTATTCTATAAACCTCTTTGTGTCGACGACTGAGTTTGCCGTTTATCTTCAGGTTCGGCGGCATGTCGTGGCTGCAGGTAATATTGAACGTCGCGCCAGTGGCAAGGTACGGGTCGGCGGAGTAGGGCGTCGGTGTTGGAATGGAATTATCGCAAGGGAGAGCAGCTAAGACAGTTGTACCGCTTCTTATGTAGGAGGACGTTGATGTCGTGGGCGATTACGTTTTGGTCGCTGCGGTTTTGGCTTCGTGGTAGCTGTTCTTCAATCGGGGTCAGCACCTCACCCTACGCAATTCGGGAAATTCCAGCGAAGGGTTATGCAAGAAGGCATCTCAATTCGTCGCTGAACTTGAATCATCAGACGGATTTTTACCAGCCTCGTATCCGCCTACTGCGCCGCCGATTATTCCGCCTATTATCACCAATACCACTACAAACGCAACTAGTACGAATGTCTTCTTCTGCATCCCATACATTGTCCTCCGGCTCTGCTTCCCGGTTATTGAAATCAATAAATCGTCCCCATCTTCCTTCCGGCAGAGTGTGCTGATTTCAGCATCGTCGTGTCCTGCGATAATGAAGAGGGCAGGCGGTGTTGGCCGTTTGGATCGACTTCCCGTCCTGGGTTTCCGCCATCGACTTAGTCCTTCGGCGTCTCAAAAGCGGGTGTCGACTTCGGGCGACTCGCCGTATTTGCGCGATGAAGGGGATGAGAGTGTTTGATGCTGAAGTTCTGAGGCTGGAGAGCGTGAGGCGGGCGAGTTGT
>KV745252.1:8250-30275 GCA_001692735.1 Lepidopterella palustris CBS 459.81
TACTCCACCGAGCTCAGTTACTCCACCGAGCTCAACTCCCCCAGCAAGCTCAGCCTTTCCTCCTACATCATCCCCCCCAAGCTCGTCACCCCAAAGCTCAATTCCGTCGAGCTCTGTTCCTTCTCCGAGTACTAGTTCGACACCAATTGTGACTCCATCTAGCGGCTCGTCTGCATCCAGCAGCCTCACCTCAGTAACGCCTCCCAGTAGCTCACTTGTAAGCTCTTCGAGTCTTTCAAGCGTGTCAATCTCTAGCATATCTGCTTCCAGCACACCAATTGGCGTCTCGAGCACACCATCGGGATCTTCGAGCTCTCCTATCACAAGTCCAAGCTCTTCTAGTGCTCCAAGCTCTTCCTCGTCGGCGTCGTCCACACCTATCATATCGGCATGTGGGTATCTTCAAGATGGAGGAGAGTTTGAACCTGATGGCGACGGCGATGAAATCTATACTTGTACGGATGCCAGCTTGATATTTACGCCACCGCCATCTTCCTCGTCCCTACCATTATCGACTCCATCGACATCGTCAATTCCCTCGATATCGCCGTCAGCGTCGAGTTCGAGCTCCTCGAGCTTTTTGGGAACGACATCTTTGACATCAGCTTCATCAACTTCAACACCTTCATCAAGCTCCTCCTCAATCTATTCTATTTCTACTTCTTCTAGTTCTTCAATTTCGACCTCATCCAGCCTCAATACAACAGCCACTCCGACACCTTCTCCGATATCGTCATCCTCTTCTTCGAGCACAACTCCACCGCCATCAACATCGACACCAACTCCTCCACCGAGTTCGACTCTTCCTCCGTACTCCAATACTACAAGCGCGAGCAGCACAACCTCCCCATCCTCAACTCCATCGCATTGCCCGCGCTCTCTTCCAGATAAATGTCCCTACGGGTGCACCGACCTTATGACCGATCCAAATAACTGCGGCGCATGTGGCAATTCTTGCGAACTCGACACTTGCACTAACGGCGTCTGCGAAAGTTATGATTGTCTATATAGCGACAGCAGCTACTGTAATTCAGGAGACCTGTCATGCCGCTGCTACGAGGGCCCAGATACCCAGGGGCCGTACTGTCTCCAGCAGCTATATGCTTGCGATGCGATGCAAAATTGTACCATGTCTACGGAGTGCGGTCCTGGCGAAGTGTGCTCATGGGGAACCGGCGATTGTCCAAGCGCAGTGTGTATGCCGCAGAACGATTGCAATGCGACTGTCATTTTGTATGAGGCCAAGAAGAAGAGAGGGATGTTTGATTTTTGAGAATAATACGGATAATGGTTTATTGACTTGAAAAATGATACAATTTTAATGACTAAGTCGTTGGGATGGGTATTTTGGATTTTTCATTTTTTTTCTTCTTTCGGGATTCCATTTCTGGGTGTTTGCGCTCAGTCTTTTGGCGTTCAAGACGGACTTGGTACTTTTTCATCTGGCCAGCTTCTGCACATTGGATGCCTTCCGATCAACGATATAACGACTGTCCTTACACTTTCAAACTGATTTGACTAATTTTGAGATTGCGAGGCACGCTTTTAGACTCCATGATTCCACGGATATGCATAAGACTGGATTCCCGGAAGAAATAGCGGCATTAGGCTCGGTTTCGCATTTCGATATAGAACATCGTAGTTTAATACGCCTTGAGAGGATTGAATTTGAAGACTTTATGGCTCACCCACCTTTTGATTGGGATGGCTTACACTTTTGGCTCATGGTAATCTATTTGTGACGTGAAATCCTCGAAGTTTCCAGGGTTGAAAGTATGCGAGTTACATGTGATAATTTACTTCAGGTGTTCCCGAGGAACGTTTGAGGCTTAAGTTTAACGTTTAAAGAGCAGCCACTGGGTACTTGAGAAAAATGGGTTGACTTTCCCATGAAGGTTGCAATTCGTACCTCTACATAATATAGGGAAGTGTCACGTGTCCTAGATTCCGAACGTCGGAATTTTGCAGTGCATAGATGGGAAAAAGGTTGGGGAATAAACAATAGGGTTTCGGATCAATTGAATAAATTAAAAGTAAAATCTATGCGCTTGCTTTTATGGTACGTTCAAGACTGCGCTGTCGTGACTCTTGCTATGGCTTTCCCTTTCGTGAGCATTCGGAGAACGAACATCATTATTCCTCTCTAACCTCATCACAATCAACCGTCTGTCCGCATTGAAGAAGTGATCTCTACCAAAAGTTCTTGAAGAAGCTAATGCCGATTGTGGTGATGGCAGCAAAACTAAATAGCGTCAGGGCTCAGAGCGAAAACTCTATCTCAAGAATGGTTCAACGGGTCACGATGTACTTCATGGCGGACCCGGAAAGGGACTCAAAGTATTTAAACATGGTGCTCCCCACGGGCTATTTGTTCTTTTCTCCACACAAATAACGAAAAGGTTTACACAGAGTCCACAAAATTCGGTTTGTTCATACTACAAAACTACCGCTCCCACTGCATCACTCTGCCAGACCTTCCGCAATATTGCTATCACTTCTCTCACCCAGACGTCCAACCCACTTGCTCAAAAGCATCGACGGCAATACAAATGTCGCTTACGACGGTGAATCGCGAATGGGGTTCCTCCAACGATGAGGGCCACGAACTCAAAGAAACGGTCACAGCACCCCACCCCTCAGGCAAAACGCCTCTCAGAGAGGAAGACTGCTACGAAAAACTGGGCTTCTCTTACCCGACCAAGCGCAAATGGCTAATTCTTACTTGCGTCTTCATGGTCCAAACCAGCATGAACTTCAACGCCAGCGTTTACGGTAACGCCGTCAAGCCACTCTCTGAACACTTCAACATCTCTGACGCAAAGGTTCGACGTGGGCAGATGGTGTTCTTGCTGGCGTATGCATTTGGCTGCGAGCTTTGGGCGCCATGGAGCGAGGAGTTGGGCCGATGGGGCGTCCTGCAATGGAGTTTAGGGTTGGTTAATCTGTGGCAGATTCCGTGTGCGCTGGCAAAGAACTTTGACACCATATTAGCGGGACGGTTCCTTGGCGGCCTGTCAAGTGCTGGTGGGAGTGTGACTTTGGGCATGGTGGCGGATATGTGGGATCTGGATGAGCAGCAGTATGCCGTCGCGTTTGTGGTGCTCTCGTCTGTTGGAGGCAGTGTCGTCGGTCCGGTGGTCGGCGGGTTCATCGAGCAGTACTTCGATTGGAGGTGGAATTTCTGGATCCAATTAATCTTCGGACTTGCAGTCCAGGGCCTCCACGCCTTCGTTGTCCCAGAGACCCGCTCCACCGTCCTGACCGACCGTGAAGCAAAGAGGAGGAGAGAAGACGGCGAAGGCGATGTCTACGGCCCCAACGAACTCCGCACCTTTAGGGAACGCTTCAAAATGAAAGAAATCGTCAAGATCTGGGTCCGTCCCTTCGTCATGTTCGTCCGTGAACCCATCGTCCTCTGGCTCTCCCTTCTCAGCGGATTCAGCGACGCCCTCATCTTCACCTTCCTCGAAAGCTACGGCTACGTCTTCGAACAATGGAACTTCAGCACCGTACAACTCGGCCTCGCATTCCTCCCTCTGCTAGTCGGCTATTTCATCGCCTACTTCTCGTTCATGCCCGTCTTTCACAAACACCGCTCCATCATGCGCAACCGCGGCACCAATGCTCTTGCGCCGGAGGCCAGGCTATGGTGGCTCCTCTTCACTGCCCCGCTCCTCTCCATCGGACTCTTCGGCTTCGCATGGTCGAGTCTTGGCCCGCCGACACCCTGGATCGTCCCCCTAGTCTTCTCAGGTCTTGTTGGAATCGCAAACTACGCCATCTACATGGCCACCATCGACTACATGGTCGCATCCTATGGTCCCTACGCCGCTTCCGCCACCGGCGGCAATGGATTCGCGCGTGATTTCCTCGCCGGAATCTCCTCGCTGTATGCTGGCCCGTTGTATAAGAGTCTGGGTATCAAGAACCAACTCGCACATGGGTCGACGTTGTTGGCATGCTTGGCGGTTGTGGCGACGGTGCCGATATATATCTTTTATTACTATGGGCCGAAGATTAGGGCAAGGAGTAAGTTTGCGCTTAGCTTGGAGAAGGAGAGGGAGGTGAAGGTTGGCAAGGTTGAGGAGATGAAGGCTAGGAGGATAAGGCAGGCGAGTGGGAGCGATGTTTAAGGCGAATGGGATGGGAGGTGAGAGATGAAGTATGGTAGTGGTGACGAATTCGCCGAGACCGAGTGGAAGAAAATGCCAGCTGGGCTGGAATAACCTGCTCAGGTGCTCACTAGATTTTCGAGGACAGATTCAAGTTCATGTTGGTGGTTATGCTTAAGAGAATTTTACGTGCACAACGATTATGTGTGTATTTTTTGATGCCTTTTTTTTTTTTTTTTTTTCCTCTTCTTGAATATTTCTAAACTTTGAGATAGAGAAGGCGTGGTACCAGGATAGAGTTATAGAGGAGTCTAGATTGAATGGGTAAGGTCAGGACTAAGTGAGATAATGTTTAGCGTCCTGTAGGAGATAGATATCCTCAAATCGTCCTCGCTGGAAAATGATGTCTTAAGCTAGACTGCATAAAACCTCCCCAAAACTACTTCATCTAAAAGTAAATACAGTTTCCTCTCTGGTCCAGAATCAGATTGCGGAGATCCTCCCTTGGAACTAATTTTTTTTGATTACATTATATATGAATACTGTTGGACTCTTTTAGAAGGAATTGAATGAGTATCTTGTCTGCCTGTAGTAGCACAGCCTCCATCAGTCGACAGTGATGTTGCCTATATCCTATCAACGCTAAGAGCAGGCAGCAGATGATTCAGTAAGGTTAGTTCAACAAATACCGCTCCCTTAGGCTGCTTTATAACCAGCAGCCACATGGCCACCGTCCCCGGCAAAAGCCGGAGCGCCACCAGGCGCAAGACGGGTGGGGTACAAGAAAAGCATATATTTGCTTTTTGCGAAAAGCAACAGTCTTCAGCTCCGTGCACGCCCTGAATGCGAGCGGTCAAAATCCGCTTTGTTCGCAATCACCAAAATCAATCGATGGACCCCGTTACCGCTATTGGCTTGGTTGCTAGCATTGCACAACTGATCGACGCAACAACCAAAGTACTCGGGTACCTCAACGATGTTAAAAATGCGCCTCGTGATCGCGGCCGGCTTAGCCTCGAGACGGCAAACGTTCTGACCCTGCTGATTCGGCTTCGTCTTCGTGTTGAAGAGGCCCAATCACCGAACCAAGTCTGGTTCTCAAGTCTAAAAGCTCTAATAGAACCTCCTAGTGGAGTGTTGGTACATTTAGAGGATGCATATAACGATTTGACCAAGAAGTTAAGACCTTCTTCCTCTATTGCGACGCGGCTGAAATGGCATTTCGATAAGAAAGATGTTGCTTCTATTCAAGAAACGATCAAAAGAGCCCAAAATATGATCTCGCTCGCACTGCAGGATGACACACTGTAAGCTATCCTCGACTACCGTACCAAACTAAAGCAGGCGTTGAAAGGTTCTTAGCCAGTTTCTCCAAGCTATTAAAGAAGACACGGCGAAGTTATCCGGAATTGAGTCGACTGTGTCCGATATAAGTCATGCGTCCAAAGGCCAGTGGGAGGCACAAAAAGGTAGTGACCTTATATTTTCGGCCGGGTCCTATGTTAACGCCCAGCAGCTGCAGAATTTCAGGACATTTGCAATTTTCTCTCGCCGCTAAACTTCCTTGGCAAACATAAGGATGTTATTGCATCATTACAAAAAGGGTTCGCTAGAATCTAGAGCGCTATAGATATATCATTATTCTAACAAGTATAGCACTGGTCAATGGTTTCTCGAGAGCCAAGCATTCCAGGAGTGGACAAAAGGAGGAGGGAAGCACCTTTGGTGTCCGGGGATTCGTAAGTGAATCTAGGGACTATTCATCCGTACTTGTTTCCTAACGTTTTCTTTCAATAGCTGGAGCTGGAAAAACGGTATTAAGGCAAGCATACTCTGTATAGAAATCTGACACAATGCCAGTACAGATCTAACATGTATCAAATTGCAGTGCCCTAGCCTTTGACACCTTAACATCGCGGTTTTCAGGCGAGGCAGACACTGCCGTGGTCTGCGTTTTCTGTGACTATGCACAGAAGGACTCACAGACAGCGGCAGCGCTTGTTGCCAGCATCTGGCGGCAACTTGCTACCCTTCGAGGCGAAATCACTCAGAATGCTCGCGATCTGTATCGCGTCTGTAGCGAGGGTGGAACGCCTCCTACATATCGACAAATATGCAGCCTCATATCTTCCCAGCTTTCGGATTTTCGTAACATCTTTATCATAGTTGATGCTTTGGATGAATGCGCCGAGGAGCCTGGCCGAGAACACCGGTCTGTTTTCCTTCAACAACTCCAAGATTTACAATTGGCCAAGGTCAACGTCATGATAACTTCACGCCCCAATGATGACGTTCTCCAAACTTTACTTCCAGGTTTATCGATTGTCATAGAAGCATACCAATCAGATATCGCATTATACGTCAGAGGCCGACTAAGTCGAGAGCGAAGACTGCTCAGGAATATCCAGAAAGACCCTTCCCTAGAAAAGGATATTGTTTCCAAAATTGTCGCGGAGGGTAAAGATATGTATGAGGTTAATCGCAAATCCACTGGCTACAGACTACCAGTCTAACATCCTAATTCAGGTTCCTCCTTGCTCGCTTACATATGGACTCATTGTCAATGGCTATCACGCCAGGATCGGCTAGGCGTATTCTAAGCAATCTCCCCTCATCATACTCGACAACGTACGACCAAGCTATGAAGCGGATTGCTGCCCAGTATCCGGAAGATGCTCGCCTAGCATATAGTGTGCTGAGCTGGACAGCCTTCGCCCTTAGACCTCTTACTGTCGATGAGCTAAGGCAGGCATTATCAGTCCGCCGCGAGCACCAAGACCTTGATATCCTTGAAATGCCGGATGAAGAACTACTGACCGCAGTCTGTGCTGGGCTAGTCATCGTTGATCATGAGACCAGAATGATTCGGCTGGTGCATAAAACAACACAAGAGTTCTTCGCAGAGAACGGCAGCCGGGTCTACTTTCAGAACCTCAACAATACCTTCACCTCGGTATGCATTTCGTATTTGAAGTTCAGTTCTTTCAGCAGCGGACCTTGCGAAACGCAAGACGAATACGACAGCTTTCATCGAAAATACAAGTTCTACGCATATGCGGCGCGATTCTGGGGAGACCATGCCCGAGGCCAACCCGAAGACGACTTACAAGACGAGATCAAAGCGTTCCTCATTGAAAAGCCCAAAGTCATGGCCGCTATCCAGAGCAGAAATGTCGGGCCTGGCAACTCCAGTTACGACCTTTATCCCAGAAAGGTTACGACCCTAGCGTACCTGGCCGGTTTCGGACTTAGTCGGCTGGCTGCTCGTATTCTCAAATCATATGGCCCGGAAAATATCAATGCCAAAGACTCTTTTGGTGCGACGCCGCTGCTCAGGGCTGCCGAGGCTGGCCACTTGGATGTAGTCACCCTTTTTCTAGAGAATGGAGCCGACCCGAACATTTCCGGGCCATCTGGGATCACTCCGCTCATCGCAGCGGCATCTGGAGGCTTCGAACTCGTCGTTCTTACGCTTCTTGACCATAAAGCCGATCCAGAGGCCCAGAGTTATGGCTGGATAACACGTGGTACAGCCCTGAGTGTAGCCATAGAGCAAGGACATGCTGGTGTAACAAACATACTGCTCGATGTAGCACCTGCTGCTAATTTCGCCACTCCCCTAAAAGGACCCCAGAAAACCAAAGTCATATCTGCTCCTGAACAGTTACCTTTTGAGAGACTCCACAACGCGGCAGCCCGATTTCCCCAAATCGGCAAATATATTTTCTCGGGTAGAGCACCAAACGGTACTGCCGTTTCTGTCCCAGTGTTAACCCACAACTCGGATACTGCCGTGAGAGCACAAAGCCATAGTACTATTTCCGTCCCGGCTCTACATTCAAGTTCAGCTTTCACTGTCAGAGCCCAAAGCAACAACAATGTGACTAATCCGGAAATTGGCATGGCCGGACCTTATAGAATCATGGACGGCAATGAATTGGCATATCTCGAATCATGGGGCAGGCCGGAACCATCGCCAAACAGAAATTCGACAAGGCAGGCAGAGCCCACATATTGTATCCCAGCGACAACGTCAGTTCCCGCAAGAGGATTGTCGCCTGTGCCCGAGAGGTCGAGATCCAAGTCCCGCAGTCCCAGCCGATATCCTACTTGAGACCAGTAGGCTAGGCGAGTCGAGGACGAGCTCTCTGGGTAAGACCTTAAGCCTCCTAGGCAATAACCAGAGCAACTGAGTAGTGGCTATGCAGAGATGGTCGCCGGTTCATCTGGAGTTGAGGCGGGCGTACTTCATTTTCCATAAAGGACTAGGTATCGGTGTACCAATAGCCGTGCCAGCTACGCATTAGAAGGCTCTAGCAATATCCATAGATAAAGTTCTAATATTGTTAAAGATTACTTTAATGCTCAATTTGACAAATCCGACGTTCCTGTGCGATCCATTGATGAATTCAACAACGTTCTCGCTGCGCCATCCGCCTGCGTAATCGAAGAGTTTTGAGACCAGCCCGCTGTAAATGCCTCGAGAACTGCATATAATTGCTGAGTGAGGGCTACAAGACATTGAAGAAGCGAGAGGTCAAGCTCATTGAGTGGCAATGGGTCCTGCATGATTGGAAGTATGCTTGAGGTGCTGGTTGAAGAGGCGTCAATATTGCTCTTGGTGGAAAAGAGAAGTACAGGTAGTTGTCTTTTCTAGAGCGGGTGGCCTTTTTCTAGCGCTTGGATAGGGTAATGCGGTCATATTTATGAAAATTTATCACAGTAGTAATTTCCAACTTATTTTGAGGTCGTCAATCAGCAAGTGCGGCCCTAATAACGTCATATTGGTGGCGTTGTAGCTGATAGTTGTCCATTTTAATGGTCTCAAAAATGCGAATTTCTAGCGGAGCAGGTGTGCGCCCAGGATGATGCACGCACACCAACAACCAAATTGAATATATTTTGAAGCTCAATTATATTACCAATTTACTTCTACAATGGCCTAAATCGATGATACACTTGTTGAATGCGACCTAGTAATTTATCCCAACTATCAGCAGATTGCCAATCTCGGGGAGCCGAAAAAAATAGCATACCAACTATGCAACCCCAGACACCACAAAAACGAGCTCCAAACCAGCACTATAAGACGCCTAGTTAATCTACAATTAAGGTCGTGTGCGCCATTAATAATTTCCATAACATTCCCTACAACATAAGCAACCTATTTCGTTTTTATTTTTTATTTTTTTTTTGCGAAACTCACCGCTCTGGCTGGCGACACCTCTCTTAGCCGGACCGTACTGTTCACAATCAAGATAATGGCCCCCGATTCACGAAGAAGAAAGCTAATACTTACTCGTGACGATTTTCGGAGAATAGAGGACGTGATCAAACGCCTTAGTAAGGCAGAAGAAAAGGCCCTTCCGTGGCAGCAGTTAAAGACGTTAGCAGGCGTTAATAAGAGGTATTCTTGGAAGACGATCCGAGCGCATAGCGTGGGCAGCGAGCCCGAGACGTGTCATTTACTCTTGGCTTTATTCGCGGATGGAGAAGTTGAGTAATTGTTTAACCCTGAATCGTCGATTCTAACTTTGAACGCCGCTACCTCAGGTCGACACTCGTCTGCAGGTACTCTATAGTCGAAGACAATATTATCTGCTATCCTTGTGGCCAAATGGCGTATTTCTATTGTATCGGTCCTGCCGGATAGTTGAACACGGAGTTTTTCGATTAGCTTGGTGTCGGCCTGGTTGAAGGAAGAATGAATCTTCCGAAGGTGGGTCGGGCGAGTCCGGATAAGAACCCCTACCGGATGTCTTAAAGTATCAATTGAAGGTGAAGCCATTCCTCTGGCTCGATAATCTCTGAGCTGAAATGTTCGGAGACCTGGAGGTGGTATAAAGGAGAAGCGATGGTGGGGGCTGGTCGGCCGTCGCGAGAAGGGCGATAGTGGGAGCTGGATGGCCGTGCGAACTAGTTAATTGTGCGGGCGAGGTAATCGTAGAGGCGTGGTCGTCGTGGAGCTGCTTAATCCCTGGAGTAGGGTCTACCGACTACGCAGCTAGTTCACGGTATAGCCCGAGCACGTGACCTATCACAAACTCCTTGCACACGTAAAGTGGGGCAATAAGTGTTATGGGCGGTAAGGCCGCGCACGTGATAATATACACTTCTACTTTAAGTCTACCCTGCATTGCTTACATCTTTGTGACGGAAGATCCCCGACCTCAAGTATTAGAAATGGAACCTACATACAATACTGCTGTTAACGCGAACCTCTCTAAATCCCAGCCTCCGTCCCAGCTTCTCGCCCGCTTCGTCCACAGGCTCCACCCTCCGCCTCGCCCTCTCTATGGCCCCGGTTGCGTTACCGGCAGGGCTCCGCCCTCACTCTTCACCCGGCTCCTCTATCAGCTCTTCCCCCCGCCTCTCTGGACTGACGTACCCTGGTACAATCTCGAAATGGGCCCCAAGTTCGAACTGGGCACAGAATTCTACTCCCATTACACGGGGCTCTCCGGTGCCGAGCTAGCCTTGCGCCTTCGCAACATCCGCGATCGCGCTTGGGCGATCGCGCCCTATCCCTGCATTGGCCAGTGGTCATTCCTACTTCCCGGCCTCTCTTCACTCCCGGTCTACAGTTCCGTGCAGAAGCGCGCACAGTTAGGTGCGACGGTACTAGATTTGGGGTGTGGGCTAGGTCAGGATCTGCGGCGGCTGGCAGCAAGTGGGGCGACGAAGCTTTATGCTGTTGATGTTCGCCCTGAGATATGGGAGCTGGGGCTTGAGCTATTTGGCGATAAAGAAAAACCAGTGGCCAAGTTCTTGTGGTCGGATGCATGGATGAATCGGTTTGCGGAACCAATGCTTGGTAATTTAGGGGTGTTAGATGAGGTCCGCTCGAGCGTGGATGTTATAATCGTGTGTCAGTTTATAGATCTGTTTCACTGGCCTGACCAGCTTAGCATTGGGAAAACAATCGTAGAGTTAAGCAAGGTTGGAACACAGGTGGTAGGGTATACCCGCGGGACAGTAACGGAGGAGGTTGGTGAATATTTTGACCAGGACAGTTTAACGTCGAGGATGTTTCATGACTATGTGAGTTTCAGGACGCTGTGGTGGGATATTGGACAATCTACCGGGACAAAGTGGAAGGTCGAGGCTGACCTAGTGGAGTTGTCCGAGTGGGGCTTTGAGCCTGAGGATATCAACTGGATGAAGGGGCCAACGCCTAAAGGTTTTAGTTTTGTGGTTACTCGTACCAGTTAAGTATGTATTGAGCTGTATTCTGGTTTTAGGGTTATAGGGCGAATAAACATACGGCTTTTAACAATAACGTACTTCACAAGCGAGCGCCCCACCCAAACGAGCGCCCCACTAAACACCGCCAGAACTCCTGCGCAACGACAACACGTTATGTCACAGCAACACCAACCTCTAAAAAGCTATACTGAAGCTGACGTACAGCTTGCTATCTTTAATGTCCAAAACAACCAAATTAAAAGCCTGCGACGCGCTGAGGCGATTTACAGCGTGCCTTAAAGGACAATACAGCGACGACGCGATGGAAAGTACCCTTAACGTAACTACGAGCCGAACATAAAGCGCCTTATAAAAATTAAAGAGGAGGTGATTATACAACATGTACTTAATAAGAGTTTACGCGGCGTACTGCTGTTAAAGGCCCACGTACGAGATATGGCTGATAAACTACTAAGGGAGCGGAGTAGAAAGCCTATTAGTAAGAACTAGGTTGACAACTTTATCAAGCGTACACTAGAGCTTATAACCCGGTGGAGCCGTCTATATAATCGCCAGCGAGCTGCCTGTAAAGACCTAGCGGTTATCCAGCCCTAGTTTATACTTATTTAGAAGATAAAGGCGCAGTATAGTATTATAGACAAGGACACCTACAACTTTGATAAATTAGGCTTCCTAATAGGTAAGATATTGTCTTAGCTAGTTGTTATAGGCTTAGAGAAGCCTAGGAAAATAAAGAAGCTTTAACCTAGCAATTGTGAGTAAGTTACCCTAGTATAAAGCGTCGGGGCAATAGAAAAGGCTATTCCACCCTTTCTTATCTTTATAGGCAAGGTTCTTATCTCTACCTAGTTTAAGGGCCTTCCGCGCAACTAGATTATTTAAGTTAGCCCTAATGGCTAGATTAACAACAACCTTACGCTTGCCTAGCTTAAATACTTTAATACGTATACGAAGCCCGTTAAAGTATATAGGCTACTTATAATTAATAGCTATAAGAGCTATTACTTATTTAATTTCTAGAATTTATATAAAGAGAATAAAATTATTACTCTTTATATACCTTTATACTTATTATACCTGTTACAGCCTCTTAACGTCGCGTGCTTCTTGCCGTTAAAGCGCAGCTACGGCAATAAGATCTCGGCCTTAGCACGCGACTATACCTACTATATATCTAAAGAGACCTTCCTACCAGCGTTTAAGGCTGCGTACAATAAGGCATTTTTAAAGGAGAATATTTACGCAGGGTTTAAAGCAGCTAGGCTAGTTCTATATAACCTAGATACAGTGTTATTAAAGCTTAATATAAAGCTATATACGCTAACTCTACCACAACCTAATACCGTTATATAGAAGGCAAAGACACCGCATAACGCCAGCAAGATAGAGGCGTAGAGTATTCTTATTTAATAGAGGATGCAAAAGCGCCTAGGGTCCTTAGTAAGCTCTATTAATAAGCAGGTTAAGTAGTTAAGTAAAGGCGCGCAGTAGATAGTATATAAGATAGTGTTAATATAGAAAAAGATAGCGCGCCTTTAAGCCGCAATTAAGGCGGCTATAAAGCGTAAAAGTTACAAAAGGCAATACGTACGGACTAAGGAGACCTTAATAGCTAGCGAAGTAACTAACTTAGTTACTATAATAGAGGGTAGTGGTTATAATAACGGCGAGAAGCCTGCAAAGAGGGTGCAGGCAAAGAGGCGCTATAGCTACTACAGCGAGACTAGGCACAATTCCTATACCTGCAAGGTAGAGATAGAGGATATAGATAATAGCGAAGCTTCTAAATAATTATATACTATTCTATATACTACTATTATTTGTTGTAGTGTTGCGCAAAGTTGTTGCGCAGGAGTTCTGGCGGTGTTTAGTGGGGCGCTCGTTTAGGTGGGGCGCTCGCTTGTGAAGTACGTTAATTATTAAAAGGGGTGGGTAAAGTTGGCTATCCCTACAAACCAATGGCCCGTGCGCACCAATAAAATCACTCCATTTTAGGCGGTCAGAAGTTCTGCCTGAACATCAAACTTGAATCTTAGGGGCTTTAAACATTCAACGCCACTCTTCCTATCTATATTTTAGCCTTTTATGACCAGAAAACATAAATCAAATAATGCAGTCTTTGTTCTGCCGACTCAATATCCTAGCCAATTAAAACGGACGAAGAAAAAGGACTCTTTAGAGCCTATTCAACCTCTTCCGCCTCCCCCAGCTTCATCGCCATTAAGATTCAAAATGTGTCGAACTGGCACGGATCTACAGTGGCCTAGTGTTGAACTAGCTAGGAGCTTCTAGTAGGTTCTTTGCTTTGTATTTGTAATTGTCCTTTACAGCTTCTTCTAGAATGTTTTCTGCTATATTCTCTTAGTATAAATAGCCTCTGCTTTTCGTAGAAACAATACAAGGAAGACAATTTCGAACTCTCGAACCAAACTGCTCGGGCAGTTCGATAGTTATGAGCCCGGTCCCCCTTCCACTGCACACCTAAGACGATTCGGATACACCAGCAATACACCTTCAGCACCTGTTGCTTGCTCAGCCAGACTTCCTGAGCTTGTTCTTCTTTTTGATTACCTGCTATTACCTTCCGTTCGTTCAGCAGTTGTAGCCACCCGACTTCTACCTGAACTCCCTGACCAAGGATGTCTTCCTCAACTACCTACACTTCCACCTGCAACCTCGATAAACCGGAAGTCTGGCAGGCCTGATTCCTAGTCGTCCAAAACAAGAAGCAGAGAACTGGCGTTTGGAAGTATGTTGATCCTTTGGTCGAAAATCCACCTGCTCCACCTGAGCAACCTGCCTACCCGGCGCCTTGTAGGCGCCTTCTAAGATAAATCCGGCCGCCGAGACCTACTACGACCTTAACCCAGAAGAAATACAGCGGTGCACCGTCCTACAGAATGCCTACCGAAGCGATGTTGCTGCATACAACCAAATTCAGCTACCCCTGAACTCAATTTATGACTATATTCTTTCCACAGTCTCGAAACGAAACCTAGTCTAGCTAAGAGACTGCCCGACGCCCTACCCTCTACTACAAGCACTACGCAAACGACTCTCCCCGAACGTCTTGAACCATCATGTGTCAATGTACTTGGTACGGCCAATAGCTAGCAAATCAAGCCTATTGCAACTACTTTGACGACTCCGCGACAGCTATAGGGTACGCACGGATAGCTTAGTATTAAGTGTTTTTGCCTATTTTATATACGGCTCTTTGTCGATTAAATCTTTTTAGTTTATAAACTTTCTTACGTTTACTTTAAATACCTTTCTCTTTCTCCTAAGCCTACTTATAAGCTTTCTTTTTTTTAACGGAAGAAAATTTTAAAGAATTGCGCTTTAAGAGCTAAGTACGCGCCATTAAAAAGAGTAGCTCGAAATTATGTTATATATAGGCCTACTCTAAACTCTTTAACCTCGTAATAACTACCGTAAAAATTAAATAGCTCGACTTTATTTTATTATTATTACGGCGGCTACTATAAATTTATTTATACTTATTTAATTTACTTATAGAAGCTATATCTTTAAGAATAAAGAAAGTTAAAAGCTTTCTTTACTACTCATATGTTACGGCCACCCAGGATCTATAGGACACGACGGCAGATTGGGTCATAGAACACTTAATTAAGCTCTCCGAGGAGGGGAATAGGAGGAAGCCCAAGGGACTTTAATGGTGACAGGGATTGTCACACAGGTCACGTGAGTGATCAGTCTGATCAGCCTTGGCCAGGGGCCTTGGCACTGAGCAGACCGATCAAGGACTAAATTGATAGAAGGACTTGGAATACTTAAGGAGGAAGGTTCTCTTATCATTTCCTGGTTTCTCGTACTCAACTTGTTTTCACTTCCCTAGCCCTTAGTTAAGGAAGTATCTTGCCGTTCAGGTTGACACTGATCTTGTCTCTACCTCCTCAGCCGTTGGTTGAAGAAGTATCTTGTAACTTGGTTTTGAATAGCGCTTCTACTATAGTCTTTAGTCGAACTTGGTTCAACGCCTCCCTCGATCAAGTACCTACTCGGATCGAACGGCCTAGCTTTACAATATAGTTTGTACTCATCGAGAAGCTAAGCTCCCTGACCCCTCTTGCAACTGACCTACCAAGCAACCCGGACAGCCTATACCTACTCTGGGGTGAAACCCTGGTCTTGATAACTGCTTGTACGAATCCGTTTCAAGGCTAGCCCTTGAGCCGACAGACTACAGGTTGTATAGGACTTTATCTGTTCGTAACATAATAGTCGAACGTAGTTAGAATATAGTAAAGTCTTTAATTTACTTTCGGGTATATTCTATTACTAGAAAACTATATTAATCTTAAGCGTTAACGCTAAATTTATCTAATACCTATTTAAAGCTCAGAGAAGATATTGTATTTAAAATATTCTAAACCTAGTCTTTGTATTTATAGTTGGAAGCAATTCTCTATTAATGCTAAAACCTTACTACTATAGCCTTAAGCTTTATATATATACTAGGCTTATTCTTTAGCACCCTCTTTCGAGTTTTTATTACTTACACCTTTAGCTTTTCGGCCTTTTTCTATTATCCTTATTTTCTATATATCGATACTAAATTAGCTATACTAGTTAATTTAAAAGGATACCCGACCCCTAGTATTCTATTTTGAGTAAAGGTAGGGCTAGAGTGTAACACACTATAAAGGCATTATAATATTAATACACTAAAGTAATTTGTTATATATATTAAGAGAAAAGAGTAAGTAAGTTGTAATAGGTAATTTAGGCACGGTTATAATAGAGGCAATAAGTAAGTTAAATATTTTTAGTCTTTACTATTACTATTGGTTATCATAAATAACAAGACAAAGGTAGAATAAAATGCAAAGAGTAATACGCTTAGCGTAGATTGCGTATATATTAGCATTATTAAAAAGAGTAATAAAGTATACCTTTACACTCTTTTATAAAGCGCTTTTCTACTAGTAAACCTACCTATTAAATCGAAGTAAGAAAAGAATATACTAATAGTAAAACTAAAACTAGAACTAGCGTTGAAGATAAGTAAGTAAAAAATAAATAGCGTAACTTACGAGTAGTCGATATAGTACAAGTTATTTCTACTACTAAATAGATAGGTAATCGCGCTACACTAACACTTTAGCTTTTCGTGTTTAAACTTATTTACTTTAGAGTGGCTTAAGTTAATATCTATATTTATATATATTTTTAACGGTATAGCTTAATTAAACGCCACTAAGCAATATAAAAGCTTTCTAGTAATAAGGGATATATTTTTTACGATATATAATAAGGTCTATTTTGGTAGCTTCTAAGACGAGACCTTAAGCGCCAAATATTAGGACCCTTTTAGAGACTGCTAAGAACGGTTCTTGCTGTTTAGGGCTATAATTAAGTCCTCGATTTTCGGGGCCAAATTAAGTCCTTTAATGAATACTATACAGTCGCTATAGTAGCGAAACTGGCTTCCCGCCGTGTTGCAGCTGCCGGAAGTTTTGCCCCGCTTCCCGGACCAGGCACAGTTGCACCCATGACCTACTACCCGTGCCCAAGGGTATATCTAGGCCGTCCATCCCGTTCGCATGCCTTTTCGATGTATTCACATAACCCCTAAAGTAGTTTAGTGTAACCCCGGAACAGGTATGGCGCCACGTGCTCTCGTACCTTCCACGCGCAGGTAGATTGGACGATATTTTCACTTTGTCAATTTGCACGCATTTTACGATAAAATAGACGTGCCAAACAGCTTCAATTTGAGCCTCAATTCGACGCTTATAAGATAACGTCCGTCCCTATATGGCGGGACACCCGCCGTGCCGGGACACTGTCAATAGTATCCAATATAACAAAGTCAACAACAAGCTAGAGCTGTAGTTATTCTCGGAATGAATGTATTAGATTATAAGCTTTGCTTAGATATAATATTTTCTGAATATAACCTCTACTTACCGTGCAATACTACTATTCACTTGAGCGCAGTAACACAGCGTCATCTTCAAGTGGCCCAGGTTTACTGAAAACTTTGTGCATCCTGCTGAGAAGTCTGTATGGTACAGAAATATATGGAAAGACTCTATGCCGAGCGAGGCGATAGATTATTGGAAATAATCGTGCTTCTGTGGTGATTAGATGCCCATGGCCTTGGAATTGCAAAATGAACGATCTCGCTTGCCAAACGTATGGAACACCCAAAGTAGCGTAGCGCCTGAGACAATTTAACACACAAATTGAGCCAGGCCGCAAGGCGTAAGGCACCCTTGAAGCATGTCTCATATAGCCGCCAGCTTGACGTTTTCTGTGTTCACCTCCCTCCCGTATCATTGTGCCGTAACGGCGTGATGAGTTGGCCAGTCCACACTTTCCAAATGCTTCCGTACACCTAACAGCCAAGGTGCAGCCTATTTATTCACTCTCGCATCAGGCCTCTCTATGAAATCGAGAGAGTAAGAAAATGAAGATAGAGAATAAAGATATAGTAACTACTTATTCGAATATTCTGAGCAATCTCTAAAATTTCTGATCCTGAAGGTTATATATCCATACCTTCCCAGACCCTGTGCCGATGCCGATTGTCCTCCTAGATATAGCCGAGGACGAAGGCCGATACTCCGATGGTAACCACACATATGGCTTTGAGCTGTGTGTTATCCACTCTCTATCTGAGCTTAAACCGACACCTTGATATTGTGGATTGTCACACTCTATTGTGACTTTTGTTGTATCTGAAACTGGTGTTGTTTCAATAGCAATAGTACCGATATCAGTGTGAAGATATGAGCCTGTAGTGTTGAACGATATTTTAGAGAGATAGTTACCGATGTTGATCGTCTGCAGAGAGGCGCCGCTGCTGGCGTCCCAGATCTTGACAGTGCAGTCCCATGATGCTGAGGCGAGCCGGGTCGAGTCGTGCGAGAAGGTGACCGACCTGACAGCGTTGCTGTGGCCCTCAAGCGTCTGCAGGCAGGCGCCGCTGCCGGCGTTCCAGATCTTGACGGTGCAGTCTTGCGACGCCGACGCGAGCCGGGTTGAGTCGAATGAGAAGACGACTGAGTTGACGTCATTGCTGTGGCCCTCGAGCGTCTGCAGACAGGTACCGCTGCCGGCGTCCCAGATCTTGACGGTCTTGTCGTACGACGCCGACGCGAGCCGGGTCGAGTCGTGTGAGAAGGTGACTGAGCTGATGATGCTGCTGTGGCCTTCAAGCATTTGCAGGCAGGTGCCGCTTCCGGCGTCCCAGATTTTGACGGTGCTGTCGTAGGACGCCGACGCGAGCCAGGTCGAGTCGTGTGAGAAGGCGACCGAGTTAACATAGCTGCTGTGGCCCTCGAGCGTCTGCAGGCAGGCGCCGCTGCCGGCGTCCCAGATCTTGACGGTGCTGTCGTAGGACGCCGACGCTAGCCAGGTCGAGTCGTGCGAGAAGACGACCGAATTGACGTTTTCGCTATGGCCCTCGAGCGTCTGCAGGCAGGTGCCGCTGCAGGCGTCCCAGATCTTGACGGTCCTGTCTTGCGACGCCGACGCGAGCCGGGTTGAGTCGTGTGAGAAGGCGACCGACCTGACGATGCCGCTGTGGCCCTCGAGCGTCTGCAGGCAGGCGCTCCATTCACCTCTCATCTTGGGTCGTATTAAGATCCATTCGGGCTCTTCGTGCCTGAAAATCCCCCTTATCAGGCTGCAGGATGGACTAAATATGAGTGCGGATATATATGTCTGAAGAGGACTATTCTCAATTGCTAGCTTGTGAAACAGGATAAATCGACGCGCGTCTTGGACTAACTTAAGAAAGTCAGGTGTGTCTGCTCTGGTCTACTTAACGTCAGTACATGTGTTAAAGAGGGTTGGACGATTTACTTGGAGGAGAGCTTCAAGTTTGCCTATGGCCATTGTTCCTTCTGATAGGCTTCCATGAAGACTCAGAGCCTCGAGCCAGTACAGGTATTTCTTTTTCACGAAATCTTCTACGATCCCTCCTTCACGGAGGTCCCCTTCATGATCAGTACAGATTCCTGAAACCCAGTCACAGAAGTGATCAATCCAGGAAACACATGCATATCGTAACGCTGCTAATGGATCAGGAACTGGCTGCTTAACCTGCTCCATAGGATATCCTAGTTTATGCAAGCTATAAATGTCTCTTTGTAGCGTGCGAGACAGGGCGTGTAGCGATCTTAGAAGTATAATATGATGTACCTCTTCTATTCCAGAAGGAAAAATCTCGTTAGGTGCCTCTTTCACTAGGAAGTCTTTTGCTGACTGATGTACAAAGTAGATGGTACTACCACGAATAGTGAGGAAAGATCCGCAAAAGCGAATAATTTCTATCACCGCTTTAGGATCATCCGACATATCCTCGAGCGCATCGACAAGACATATCAGCTCATTCAAGGTGATGGGTCGGCAAACGACAGCCACGGTCGCCAGTATTCGCTTAGAGAGATCAGCACTATGAGAGCCTCGGATCTGCTCCAACATCTGATTGTAAAGTGAGTTAAGTCCAGACGGAAAACTTTTGAGCCAATATAGAGTATTCCATCGCGGAATCTTCTCAAGATCTTGGCAGACCAAAGCCACCCAAAGAAATGTGTTATCGGCATTGCGGGAAAGACAATCCAAAACTGCATCTCGCGTCTTGTCGTTGTAGTTCTTTCGCAGCGCTAGACCATTTACTTTGTGCTGTATATAGATGCTGACGGCTGTTGATACTGACTCAGCGTTCAACTCGAGGCAAAGCATGATCTTTTGTCCAGCGCGCTCTAGCTGCTCCTCAATGTCAGGCGAGTTACGGCTTGAGACAATCCATTTAATACGAGAAGACGAGGTCGACTGTCGTACTATGAAGTCTAGTAGTCTGTATAAGTCTGCTATGCATTCGTCGAGAGCATCAATGACGATATAGGTTTTACTTAAGCTCCGGTCTTGTAGAATGTTCGTGAAGATTTCGGATAAGGCAATCCAAGCATTCGCATCTTTGAAGAGCGCTCTGCCCGCCTGATCGTACTTCTTCCGGATATGCGAGACAAGTGATGGTTGCTGGCTGGCGAGCTTATATATGAGACCGCGAAGCACAGCCGTGGCATTGTTAAGTCGCAAGTCGGTAGCCAAACAGAAGAAGTAGGATACGAGAGCTGTCTTAACGGTCGGCTTATCCAACTCATTAATGATGCTGCAAAGTAGCATGGTTTTGCCTTTTCCGGGATCGCCCTTGATCCATAGCAGTCGGTTTTGCTGGTCATTGCGCCACTTTCGGAAGTCGGAATTCTCGAGGAGCCAACGGTTCGAATCATCGAGCAAGCCACCTTTAGTGTCCTCGATACGCTTCTTGTCATCGCGGGGATCGGTGAGGTGTAGATCTAGAATGCACTTTTCTATCTTCTTAATCTCCTTTTGAAGCCGGTCGAATGCATTCGCCATCCCTTCGCCATAACGAAGAGGTATATTACATCGAAAATGCCCAGTAATGAGTACGCCCGGTCTTCTTCGAGTTTTGTTTGGCGGTGCTCTATCCAGGACATTCGCTCATTAACGCTGAATTGAGACAAATGCCCTCCTTGAAGTGCTGTTGTAGGAAGACCCGTAATTTCGTGAATTTGCTGCTCGAGAGACCGTTTATCACCAAGTCGGCCACCATCCTTTGAGTAGAATTCCACTGACGTGGGCGCGAGGAGTTCCTGTAGCGTCCATCCCCGAGTGAACCATCTACTCTGCCGGAAAGCCTGCTTCCATATATGCTTGGAAGGCTCCTGAAAGCTCCTACCCCATGGGAACCAAGTCTGTCCCCTTATGTCTTGCATGGGAACATCGGCCAAGTAGACGTAGCACTTTGCGGCGCGCCTGTACCAGAGAAACATGGACGCAATAGCCTGCTGAAGCTCCGCTCTGTTCGATTTGTCGATGCAACAAGTATCCACCCAGAAGTACCGGAGGTCATCTTGAGCAGCTCTTTCTCCACAGAAGCGGATTTTGGCGTAGCCAGCCTTGCCCTTCCCAGCACCGGCCATGGCCTCGTCATACGTGACTTCTTCGCGGTCGGTCCAAGTATGGGAGAGTATAGCATACGGGGGAAGATCGTCGGTACTAAAGGTGACCAGTTCGAACTCGTCATTGTCCTGCTTGCGTCTCAAAAGGCGCATCCTGATTCGTACATATTCTTCGAAATGTGAGGAGTACAGAGAGTTTTCGATCGTGGCGCATAAAATAGCCTCGTGGGACAGGAAGCACAAAGCGTGTTACTCCAACGTGCTCCAAGTATCAAGAGGTCTTGCTCAATAATCTAAGAACTTGTGCCATCGCAGGCTGTGTGACACACTGCCGCCTAGTGGGGCCTGTACTTGGAAGAAGGTTGCCAATCAGGGTTGGCAACAACAATATTTGAAAACGATAATTTAACGTACTCCACGGGCGAGTCGGCCACACGGGCGAGTCGGCCACTTTTGCCAAGACCCCACCAAAATGCAGCATATTACAGTGTTTTACGGCATAATCTAGAATAATACAGTATAATACGGTAGATTACTTTATTCTACTATAAAATCTACTTTCTTTTTATATATACGGGCGTTATGCCCTGTCTCGCTGCAGTGTCCACAGCGCCTTTAAGGCTGGTTGCCTCCTTTAATGCGGGCCTTCTTCTTACCCTTTTTTCCATTACCCCGAGCACTAAACTCCTGTAGAGCTATTAAGCCTGCGCCTTCTTTAATTATTAAGGTCCCTTTTTTCTATAGG
>KV745253.1:0-30321 GCA_001692735.1 Lepidopterella palustris CBS 459.81
AAAAAAAACACCACTTCCGCCCCCACCTCCCACCACCCTAAAAGCCGTTCCCAGCCCTATAGCCTTGCCAAGCAGCCTGCCCCATAGATCCTAGATTCGTTGTTCGCCCTTACTCAAGCCTCCGCCAACCCACTGCAACTGCAGCGTCCACACTTACACTTTACCGTACTTTCTAAGCCCATCTCTTACCGATCCGATACGCGGCGAGAGGTGGGGTGGGGCGGGGGCAGAGGTGGTCATGGGATTTGGTAGATTTTGGTATTTGATTCCTGTGGCCTGCGGGCTGTGGGAATGTAAGACTCGGACTCGGGTGAGGAGAGGAGGAGATGGGCATTGTGGATTGGACGATTGAACGAGCGGAGGCAGGCATTGACTGGAGCCATGCAGACAGAGTAACAGACCGGCCAGTGCTAGAGTGCTATGTTTCGATGCTGGGGCTGGGGCGCGAGGAACCTGAGGCCCGTACAAAGGGAAGAAGGGGGGGGGGGCAGCACGCTCGCTGGACCATTACGGGTGAAGAGTTAAAGCCAGAGGCCAGTCCAGACATGAGAGATGGGCTGGTGGTGGTGGAGATAGGCGTCAGAGGCAACGGGATGTTTTGTGTGTGTGTGTGTGTGTGTGTGTGTGTGTGTGTGTATGAAACGGAGCTTTTTGTTTATTTTTCTTGTATCCCTAGCTTTTCTTTATATATATATATATATAGTATATAGTATTTAAATTACATCTAAACGTGCTTTCGAGACTACAAAGGAAGGTGTCTTGCACTAAAGAAGGTGCTCAGGCTGTGGTGTCGTAACGCCCGAGCGAGGGTGTAAACTTCAAAGCAAAAACACAGAGTCGTGGCTAGGGTGTGGAAATGTGTAGTTGAAGCTAGAGAAGAGCCGTAAAACCCTTATTGCATCGGCCATCGGCGAAATTGGTCAGAGGGCTTCTAGACATCTTGGGTGCATGTTCAAACAGACACGTGCCCAATTCGTCGTAGCTGGCCTCAATGCCCTCCCTACGCCCATGCCACGACTCAGATACCTAAGACTATTATTTTTTTAGCATAAGGAAAATGTATTGTGGATTCAAAGGCCATATAGAGAAGCGACTTTTAGGAGATTAAGCACACAACATAGAATACAATCTTGTGCCCAAAAAAAAATCCCAAAAAAAATTTTCAATTTCCCAAATGCTCCTCACAGCTCTATCCATGCCCAGGTGGTTCCAAGTGTTGTACAAAAGCATATTGATACATCTAAACATGCCCTCATGTCCCAAAGAGATGCCACCCAAAACCCAGCCAATCCATGGCTCTTGCAAGATTCATGACCCGTCGCTTCAATAGTACAGAACGAGATCCATTATTAAAAGAGTATTCAGGAAACTAAGACATATAAACAAGAGGAAGAAAAAAAAGACGAAAAATTCACGGGAGCTTATTGGATCGCTCTCGTGGCTCTATAATAGTAGGACATCGTTCATCCTTCGTCCGGAGCCAATCGTCCTTCGTTCGGGTCATTCTTCGTTCCAAGATTTTGATGTTCTTCGTGAATCAATAACCGTGCCCATCTCATATCCCAGCCCCGCTCTAACGCTCAAAAAGAGGATATCCCCGAAACCCATATGAAAGAGAATAGGAAACTATGTGACAACAGGAAATATAGAACGAGTAAAAGGAATCCCCAATAAAGGAAAACTGTGGCGAGAATTCAGCAAGGGCATTACGAACGCCGGATCGCGGATCCGTCCGACCAGCGAACACGATGCTTGCATAAGACGCCAGAAAGGAAAAAGAAAAAAAAAAGTAAAAAAAAAAAAAATAAAAAAAAAGAGTCGGATATCGATTCGAGCGAAGAACATTCCAGACCGAAGAAAAATGCATAGAGCGACAAGGGTGAACGAAAAAACTTTCGTTGAAGAGAGTTTGCAAACTGCGCGCGCAGGGCCCCCAGTCTGGCCGTTCTGCGGTGCGGCGCGGGTGTCGGCGCAAACCGCGTGCGCCCATGCGCAACCACCCCCGCGGAGGAGTCGGCGAGAAAAGGATTCGTGATCCAGATCCCAACAACAAGGCTCATCGGACGGACATGCGATCCGTACAAGACGGGAACCAGGTACCAACCCTGGCCTTCAATTGAAGATGGGATAGCCTCAATCGTGATTACCTCCCCGTTTGCGATGCTTGCCGGGGAAGTCGACTTCCGGGTGCACGACTCGCATGTGCCTCGTCAACGCATCGTTGCGGCTGAAGGTCTTCTCCTCGACGCAAAGTGCGCAGCGGACTTTCTGCTTCCGCGAGTTGTGAATCGTGTCTTCATGTCGAGTAAGATCGTACGGCCGTGAGAATATGGTGTTGCAAGGCTTCCCAGTAGTGGGGTTGATGCGCTCGCACTTGTGCGGTCCGGCTTGCGAGTTCCGCTCGAGGAGCGCCGCCGACGTCATGCCACTGCCAACAGCCGCGGCGTTCGAAGTAACGTTTGCGTTTTGTCGATGGGCTTCGCGCTTGTGCTTCTGTAGCTTTTGCGGAGTCTCAAACCGGAGTGTACAGTTGTGGTATGTGCAAGTGTAAGTGCCGGTGTCGGCGGTTGAGGACGCCGGTTTCTGTAGGTGATCGCTGGAAGTGCTACCAGTCTCAGGCCCGGCCTCGCTCGCGCTAGAGTCCATCGACGTGAGATGCGCCGGGAATTCTGGAGTTTGCTCGGATGCCGAAGCCATGTTGCTCGTAGAACGATATTGCTGCGAAAATGGGAGACCGTGCATGTTTCCAGATATTGCTGGAGGAACAAAAGTGAAGTTTGTTTGCGGAGGTGAAGGTCCAGAGGTAGTGGAAAAGTTTGGTGAGAATCTCGTCATTGCCCAGCTGTCTCTCCGATAGTTGTGTTCCGATGAGGTGTCGAAGTGAGATTGGCCGGCAGCGTTACTATATTGGTCGCCACCGTTGTATTGGTTCTCGTACTCGCTTGGGCCCTCCGGGAACGAAGGAGCCGCCTTCGACTTCTCGTCCGCCTCATGATAATCGAGCAACGCATCCTTTGGCGAAATAGTTTTCGGTTGCGTGTCCTCAGCTGGTGGCAAACGACTCCTCAGCACAAATGCGTCGGACCCCACCTTTTGCGCCTCACGCGCAAGTGCAGTGGTGCCTACTCTCATGTGAGGAGAGTTGTAGATTGTTGTGGTCGGAGCAGCGTAAGGCGAACCTTGACGGAATGGTGATACACCCCGCGACGCTGAGCTGGCTGGCGACTGTGACCGCGCGTTGTGTGCGGCTTGTAGTCTCTCGCTGACGACGTTCCGGTATGGCGAAAGTAATGCCGGGTTGGCGTTGGCCTGTGGCGCTGAATGCGGAATCTGGGCAGCCATGGTTTGATTGTAGAGGTCTAACGCCATGTCTGTCATTCTGTTGTCAAACTTGGGAACCGTGTGTCTGATATCTGAATCGTCATCGAAGAGTAAGTAATCGTCAAACCAGGACTCGACTCTAGTTGGAATCGTCTCACCAGTAGGAGGGACCTTGAACTTGTCCTCGAAATCCTCTCCATTGCCCGTGTGAGGAGTCGCTGGAGAGTCGTAGCTTGACACAGAATGCCTAGCGGAGTGGCCAAATGCCGGGAGTTCGTCCTCAGGATGCTGATCCAACAAAGCCTGCTTCATCGACAAATGAGCAGACATTGTGGAGTCCATGTTGGACGTGTTTGGATTGTAGTTGTGGAAGTTTGGATTCATGAATGAATCTTGTGTAGGAGTATGAGTAGGAGTAGGTAGATGGTTCGAGAATGCTCTTGATGCTTCGTCAGCGCCATACGATGACTCAATTTTGGACGTCGACGACGCGGAAGGCGAATTCTCGGAGTTCGCGACGTACGGATAGCCAGTCGTGTGACCAGCAGTCTGGTATTGCGATCCGTTCGACCCTATCGACGAGGACGAGGCTGCGCGCTGGTGTGTATGATGTGTCCGATTTGTGCGATGTATGGATGTCTGCAACGACTGAGTTGTGTCCATGCGCCCATTGTTTTCATACGAATTCCAGTTCTGGAGACCAGAATTGTTGCTTGTCGGCAGCATCGACGTCTGCGAGTAGCCCGACGAAAACTGGGGTATGGGAGTCGACTGCTGTATCCTGATCGCAGGGTTCGAGAAATTGTACGCGCTTGTCATGTACTGGTCTGACTCGGGTAGAGGTCGATCGACCGTGGTGGACGCCGCGAACGGTTGGAGGGACTCGAGGTAGGTTTGAACGACGTCGAAGTCTGCCTGCGTCGATGCGGTCGAGGTGTGTGATGTTGTGTCGAGGAAGGACGACTGCGATGGTGGTGGCGATGGAATGCGCGATGAGTAAGAATCATGAAAATGTTGCTGTCGAGCATGTATGGCTAGCATTGTGGAGACAGAAGAAGGAATCAGGGGATGGGTGGCGAAAGACTTATATGTGGGAGGTGGGTGGGAGCGAATGACTCGGGTGGGACGGTAGGATACGTAAGGAAGAAAAAATCCAAGATGAGGTGATGGTGTGAACAGACGCTGGGTGCTACGGTAGAAGGCGGTGGAATCCGGTCGTAGCCGAAGCGGAGATAATTCAAATAGCGGGTTCACACCTGAGGCCGGGCCGATGATTATTAAGAATTGGTACTTCTCTTTGTATTCAGGACGTTTTGGGGTGGGTTGGCTTTGGGGTGCGAACAAAGAAAATATCAAATGCTTATAAGGACATGTTGGTTGCGTCATAAAGACAGGGAGTAGGCGATAGCATGCGGTCCGAATGGCCGACGCCGATCTATTGCTTCTGGAAGAAACCTGCAGCCGCTAAATCATGCAGGGCGCCGCCCAGACGAATCGTTGTAGTGCGGCTGTGCACTGCGAGTGTTACGATGCCCTACCCTTTCTACCGCGGACAATCTGGAGTAGTGTTTTCCGGTCGGCTGCCACCCGAACCATGGGGCTCGAGGGTGAAATGATCTGCTGTGCACGAAAATAACCAGCAATGGTGTCAAAGTAGCGAGATATGCATAACAGATCCTCCACCAGGGCATTACGTTGCACGCCGACGATGCCCAGCCGACGCTGCGCCTCTTGCACTCGACGTCTTCGGCGCTCGATTTCGACTGGCACGGTATTCGAAAGTCCCTTATAGGCCAATCTCGCTCGGGATTGCGATCTTTAACGAGCTTTCGTTCGGCCGTTTTGGGTCAGCTGCCACGGTGGCGCGTGACCTATCCTCTCTACAGCCAGTACAGTTTGATTCTCAGATGTCCCTCCACCACTACTAGATTCGAACGTTTCTTTCAGCTCATCATGTATCGTGACGCGTTAATGTAAACGCATGCTATAGGGACAAAGTAGCCACTAGCTGAGAACTAGGAAGCTGAGAGATTGTAGCTGATACTGTAGACTTTTGTCCGTCGGGAGAGCCCGATAGAGGCGGCGGAGATTTCAGGTGCTGATAATTCACGCCTAGCGACGACGCGAAACCATTGAGTTATTTGCCCGGCCAATGCCATGCTCTACGAGTCCTCTATTTACGCCAATTCCAAGCCCAAAACTCACCGACTGCCCAATGATCGACAATGCCTGAGGCACGCAACCAATTGAACCTATCCCCAGACATCACGCTCTGCTGCCCAATATGTTGAGTCCAGCCGAATATCTTTGTTGCAAGTTCAAACACCGCGAATCGCGGTGTGGCCGTACGGAGAAGTGAATGGCAACAAAACTGCAAGATGGGGGCGGCAACTGTGCAAGCTGTGTCTCCCTAGCTGCAGCCACAATCTGTCAAGAAAACGTGGTAGTGGAGTCTTCCGGGCGTTAATCTCTACGATTGCGGCAGTGGTGTCGTCTTTTTGACGAATGAGCTGCATATATGCAGGAGAGAGGGACATGATCCCGCATTAGGCAAGCTCATCCGCACGATCGACTTTACAGCTCAGGGTCTGATGGCTTTCGGGAAGAGAAGGGTTAAGCAATGGGGATGAGGCTGTGCCAAATCTGCGCTGAGATTTTCCGATAACCTTTTGTGTGGGCTAGTGATAAGGTAGGGCCTGGTGGGGCCTGGTAGGTCATGCATGTTCATTCCTAATTTGACGCGGAGAGCCCGAGCTAACCAGGGTTTCGGCTGCTACCCAACCCTGAAGACATCCCGGGAAAAATTTGAGTCGGCCTGGAACCGCCCGAAGTTTGGCCTGAGCAAGCAGCCCTGCGGCGGCAGAAATATTTTGAAGAGAGCGTGCCATCAACAGCATACGCCGGCAAGCCACCGTTATTAACATTGCTAAGCAGCTGAGCCACGGCAAAGCGATCTTCTCCGTGGAAAAGAATTTTTTATCGCTCGAGAACACTAATCAACATATTTTTTTTTTGGATGAAATCAGCTCCAGCACTGTGCCTGAACTAATGTTCACTTTCAACTATTGACTGCTTGAGCGAGGAATGAGGGTCCAGAGAAAGATCTTCGTAATGACGTCGCAAATCTGGGGAGACATCGGATTGACGCCATCATCACCAGATTGATTGAAGTCGCACTAAATCATTCTATTTTTGCGACTCCAGTAACTAACCTGTCCGACAGTCGAAGTTCCTTGATTTCGGTCGCAGTTATCCTGAAAACCTGAAGGGTTGTGTGGAGGTGGCGACGCAACTGGCCTTTCGAGGCAAGATCGACGCTGTTGCAAGATGCCGCTCTCCTTGATTCAATATTGCCGCTATCGTAATTGCCGAATCCTGGCGGCATCCGTCATTGGCAAAATCGCATTCATCCCCATATCACCTAGGCAGTAGAGTGGTCTTTGCTAAATGTAGATCAGGGCCACTATCAATAATAGTCCCGGTAAGGAGTAAGGAGCCGAAGTCTAATAATTCAAATTCTATTTTCATCTTTATTCTTGATAAACTCGCATCAGTCCGCGTCGTTCATCCCAAGTGGCAAAAATCACATCTCCAGTCAATAATCACCACGAATCGTTCGTGTTACTGATCTCTGTCTATTCTTGCAGCGGGTTTAATGTCAACTGTTCCACATCCGCGGCGCAAATGATATGTTGTGAGAGTCCGAACAAACATAATCTAATCGGAGTCGTAATCATAATAGTTTTGGCCGACGCTTTGCATTGTTGCCGACCGCTGTATTATTCAGCACAGGGGGGCATGAAAATGCAACATGACAAGGGTTCAATACGGATTTAAGCTTCTTCATCTTCCAACCTCGTACGGTTGGGCATTGCTTATGATCACTCAACGTTTTACAGAAATATCAAGCACATATTACGCTACGTACGGTTTAGTATTTCCTCTCTAGGCAAATTGCTTCTTTCAGCAAGAAAACACTTGATAAATCAAAGCATGATGAACATCGGCTGAGATGACACTTCAGTGGAGCAATATTCCTACTGTCGTAATCTGTGTAAGCCTGACGAAAAGGTGAGCATTTTATTCGGTCAATAAGGAGGATTTTGTCTTCGCTGGTCTCGCTTTAGTAACCAGATCAGAAATCATACGAAATACACTTCAGGCAATTACTTAGTCAAAATACCAGAGCAGATTAAGCATCGATTTCCTTCTCTTGTCTTCTTCCCCTTCACCTTCTGTCTGCGAACTGTGTTCCTGAAATGGAAGCTTGCTTCCCAAACAGACGACGCAAGATTCGTGTTGTTTCATGCGGAGGTTTTCGGTTGCTGATTTATTGATGGCTAGCCCATGCCTTTGACCCACTGGATGAAACGCTGTCAGCTGAGAGACGGCAGGTTGTATCGACCAAAAATGAAACCCAGTCTAGCCTTTGGTTGTAGGAAGTGGTAACTGTTACTAATAGTGAGCCATTAGAATCATCTCCACTACTATCGAGCTCGCATGCGCGGTGCTGAGCGCGCTGAATGTCAGTGCTCCTGGGGAAGACATAATTACTTCCGAGGTGTTAGAATCCCTGTTATATCGTAGTCGCCTCTGATCACAAAATATCCACAACGGCCGTGTTAGCGGGCATCTCATTCCGTTAGCAGAAGGCTTCCAAAGACCGCCTAAACATGCCTTTAACCAAGAACGTTAAATCTCAACCATAGTTCGCAGCACTTGAGGCATTGATGACGCCAGATCGACTCAGTCTTCACCACATGACTGGCGCTTATATGTATACTCTGAGAAGGACCAACGACCGAAGAAATTTGACCGGATACATGCGGGTCATCTGGTCTTGTATGAAGGGCTGATACCTTGGAGATTTCGTTCTTTGAAAGTCAGTACCAAATGCGTAAAATATCGCACGTAGCATAGTGATACGTAGTAGACGGGTGGCATGATTGATATGAGGGTTGTTGATAAATCGTCGCTCCCGTTCGTCACTCGTTCGCTTCAATCTAATATCCACGCGTCAGAGTGCAAGGGCAGACACACCAAAGGTGAATAATTAGTGCTCGATATCGGAAGCCGTTTTTAATAGCCATGAACCGTTTGATGGACAGCACAAGGCCATTCATTGTCTCCTTGAGCGACGAAGGACGAAAAAACGCTACTACCACTTTTCCGAGGAGAGAAGGAGAACAAGCAACCACCGAGCTAGGCACCTGGGAACAAATTAAAGCTCCTTCGTAATAGGCAGAAGGAAAGGGATAAACCTGGGTCCGCATATTCAGCAAAAAATATTGTGGAGAGCAGGAAGCAAGATTGTTGCGAATGATGAAGATTGACGCTGAGAGCTTCGACGAAAAGCAATAGCCGTCTTTCACACCAATAGGGTTCCTCCGGCAGGATGGCTTCTCCATTACCCGACGATGCTTGGCAGTCGTCGTCCAAACTTCGTCCAACAGACACATTCTCCTCGCGACACAATGACGTGTGAACTAAGAAACAATGGATGCATCGGAAGTCGAAAGCTATCTGCGTGCGGGTGCCAATGTGTCTCGTGCTGTGGAAAGATTTCCCCACTACAAGAAAAAGTAGATATACTGCTTGGAGCTCGTTACGTTGTTGGTAGTGTTATCCTCATTACATTTAGTCCTAGAATTTGAGACCGTATATCGAGAAACATGGAGTTCCTTCGACGTCTGAAAGGGCGTGATACGCCATCAACGGCATCTTCAACCAACGCAGATGCCGAGAAGCGGCCAGTGATGGTCAGAATGGGGATCAGGGAGAGATTCAGGCCTCGAATTATTCTCATGGCTGTTTTCGTCTCCATGGGGTGTGTATAGGCCAGATTACATAGCGAGCAATTTGCTGATAATATTCGAAAGAGGTTTTATATTCGGATACGATACCGGTGAGCACTACTGGCTTCGGGGCTCCAAAAAAATCCAATGTTGATCTCTTCTCTCAGGTCAGATCTCTGGTTTCCTGGAAATGTCAAATTTCCTTGCCCGATTTGCAGATACTACAAATCCAAAGACTGGCGACCCAGCTCTCACAAATAGCAGATCAGGCACGATAGTAGCGCTGGTAAGTAGAAGTTGATGACGTGTTTTGTGATGTGGGAAATATTATTCTGTCGCACCTAAAACTCTCCACATATCCTGACGGGTTAAGGGATTGAAGCCCAGCAGCCCTAACTGAGGACGGAATAAATGACCAGAACATATGGACACCAAGAGTTTTTCAACAACGTACCCAGAGCTCAATCGCGATCTACGACCGATTGCTAATCTCAATCTCACCAAATATGAGAAACTGTGCTAATACATCAAAATAGTTGTCTATTGGCACGCTTCTTGGAGCCCTCTTTGCAGCACCCATTGCTGACAAATTCGGTAGAAAGCCATCAATAACATTCTGGTGCATTATTTTCTGCGTCGGTGTTATTGTTCAGATTGCTACCGGCGATAAATGGTATCAGGTGGCCATCGGCCGCTGGGTCGCCGGGCTCGGTGTTGGTGGGTTATCAGTGCTCACTCCGATGTACCAGAGTGAGACTGCTCCGAGATATGTTCGTGGTGCACTAGTTTCGTGCTATCAATTGTTCATCACGTTAGTACATGCGACTCTACTTCGGCGTTTATGTGCACTAATAAATCATTTGAAGGTTGGGCATTTTCGTCGCGTATTGCATCAATTTTGGGACCGAAGCAGATGACAGTGCTCGCTCGTGGAAACTTCCAATAGGTATCGGCTTCATCTGGCCTACTATCATGAGTGTCGGCATGCTCTTCATGAGGGAAAGTCCTCGATGGGATTACCGTCACGGAAATATCGATGAGGCCCGAGGCACCATCGCTCTCAGTTATGGTACTGCTGAAGATCATCCTGAAGTGAATCGTGAAATGAGCGAAATCAAAGCTAAGCTGGACGCCGAGTCCGCTTGCGGTGGGAAGCATCCGTGGTATGAGATTTTCACCGGTCCTAAAATGGCATACCGCATGCTACTCGGGATCACGCTCCAGGCTTTGCAACAGCTTACTGGTGCAAATTTCTTCTTCTATTATGGGACCTCCATCTTCACATCCGTTGGGTTGTCGAATGCTTACGTTACATCTATGATCTTGGGAGGTGTCAATTTCGGTACCACTTTCCCTGGTCTCTATATCGTCGAGAGGTATGGACGTCGCCCGTCTCTTATCATCGGCGGTCTCTGGATGTTCATGTGCTTCATGGTCTTCTCATCCCTCGGCCACTTCGCGCTTAGCCGCAACGACCCTACAAGCACCCCGATCGTCGGCTACGCCATGATCTTCTTCGCTTGTCTCTTCATCGCCGGTTTCGCCATGACCTGGGGTCCCATCGTGTGGGCGTTAGTCGGAGAAATATATCCTTCGCGCTACCGTGCCAAATGCATGGCCCTCGCCACCGCCTCCAACTGGATGTGGAACTTCCTCATCAGCTTCTTCACGCCCTACATTACGGGCATCATCGACTACCGCTATGGCTACATCTTCGCCGCGTGCTGCTTCACCGGCGCTCTCGTCGTTTATCTCTTCGTCTGCGAGAGTCAGAACAGGACACTTGAGGAGATCGATACGATGTATATCTTGGGCGTGAATCCGATCAAGAGTAAGCATTGGCAGCCACCTGACGGCGAGGAGTTGCCCAGTTTGGATAGTACGTATATCGCGCCTGGTGCGAGTGGGAATCGGGAAAGGAATGAGGCTGGTGTGCCTTTTGGGGAGAAAAGGGAAGGGGCGACGGAAGCGCAGAATGGAGGCGTTTTGGAGGCTTCAGTATCGTGGCAGTAGAGTCGCGATTGCGACATTTCCGAGCTCAGGGGCTGTTATGGTTGATAACTTGCAATGCATTTCTGTAGCACTTTCATTCTAGAGATTAGAGTGCCCTGGTTTAGCCAGGCTTATATGGGAGGTATGCTCTGGAGCACAAGCGTCATGCGTGTTATATTCTAGGATAGGGATAATCATTACACTCGACGATGGTGTTAACATTTCATTGCTGTCCACGCTAATGGAGATCGTCTATTCGTACCTTCGAGGTGTAACTGCATAACTTGGTGAATAAGAGTGTCGGTCCACGGCTTATATGTAAAAAGAGACGATCCACAATAGTCCAGGGTGAGCACAAAACAAGATCTCTTCGTCTGGTACACAGAGGGATATGCATATCGACTCAGAATAGAAGATCCATATTCTTAAATGGTTGATGTATACGCTCGTGCCCTGCTATTGAAAATGAATTGTTGGAATGTTAAGGTCTGAGAGTGAGACCACGAAGGTAGGTTTCTCACAGTTGTTAGAGATTGAGTTCTGCATGGAGGGGACTTCTTACCGCAGCCTGATATCGAGCGTTGCAACCGGGGGCGGTGATAGGAGGTCTATGAAATGGATATGTACATTCTTTAGTCTCGCTATCTCCAGGCGAATTTTTTTTTCCGTGCGTGTGCTTTATATTCAAGCTTAGAGGAAGGGACCTCTACTCTGCGACACTTGACTGATTTCTTCAGGCGTCCGCCTTCTGACGCATGCATGTTGAATTTAGTACTAGATAGTTGGCCACGCCTTTTCCGTGAAGCCCTTGCGACATTGAGGATTCACGCAAGCGTAAAGTCTTCAGAGGTCCAGGCACGGGTTGGTTTTGGCAGAAACTTGCGAGAGAAATCGAACTAAGCGTTACATTTTATGCCATAGTGATGTTAAGACCAAGCAGGGAATGAAGAGAGCTAGAGGATTACCATGCTAAGACGGGTCTCCTGCATTCACAGAAAAAAAAAATCACGAGACAGACACTCAGGTTTCGGGAATCGATCCACATCCCCTAATTTGTGACCATATTTCCCAATCATTATGGCCATAGCAATGCTTCCACTAGGAGTTAGGCCATTGCAATGACATAAAGAGATGATGTCTGGGTTATTCGTGGAATGGGATAACTCATATTCCCCAGCAAGAACCCTTTCACGGCCTGGACCTAACCTGAACTACTCTAAAACAGTGGTTCCAAGCCTTTGCTAACAAATTAGCAACGGTGGTGCAACGGTGACGAGTATTGGAAAATGCGCAATAGCCTCTAGCTGTACTCAGATGGGACCGGAATGATACGACCAAGGGCATCCTCAATATGCACTGGGCCTTGAAACCACGTGTGGCGCAAGTTTGGAGGTGTCCCCGCTGGCAACAAGTTTGACCATGAGAGTCAAGATCTGCATATTAGAGTCCTAGATCAAGGCCCAGGCTAAACAAAGGCTTTCATCTGCGGTACTATGTCACTAGATGAAAGGATTGTTAGCTGTACTCAGCGGCGCGGCTATGGTGTATTTACCTAGTAATCAGCGTAGATAGCCGTTCCAGCATCGAGTTGGTTCCTCGCACAACAAAGTCCATTGGTGCCAATGTCGTTGTGGATATTGCTAACAGCACATTTAGTCATCTCAGGGCTTTCTGCTAAGGGGGTTTGAATTTTTGTTACTATCTGATGCCATGATAGAGGTTTTCGTTGTAAGAAACCAGCAGCCGTTGCATGAACAACTATCATTCGTCCACTCGAATTCGTTGGGCTACTAGCCTCAAGTTGAGACTTCCGACATGTGTCACTAATATGCCCTTAAGTTGCGGGCTTCATCTTCCATTGTGAAGCCACACTTCAATTTTTTGTACCAAAGCTTCATGGTCTCCCGCTTGGACAAATTGTCTCCATGTTGTGTATCTAGGTTTTAAATTTTTCTTTAGCTTCGCTGCAAATCCGTACGGAGGGTGTTGGCGCATCAGTGCTGCTGCCCTCTTGCTGCTGACAAACCCTTCCTGGCTTCGAGGACAGGACAGATGTTCGATCTCGTGAAGGGCGCGTTGAAGGCCACGGAGCTTGAGGATAGGCTCTTGATATTTGGAAATGGAGGAATTATGGAGTAGAGATATTAGATCCCCCGTAAGATTGATCGCAGCCAGGAAGTCTCCTACAGAGAACCCGAAAGACATTGCCAGAAGTGACCAATTGCAGTCGACTTTGTTTCGGGTTGTTTACTCGTTCAGGCAGTGTTATAATGTTCCATTGGACTGTTCAGCCAGCTAGGCGTGACCGAAAATGGGAGACCTTTTACTAAAATTCCTTGGAAGTCCTTCCAGGGAATGAACGACTGGTCGCGGTTCTAAACACTTCGGATAGTCTGGTATCTTCGATGCGTGGAAGCTTAGAGTAACTCTCAGGCACAAGCAACGGCTTGAAGAGACGAGGTTGCATACTTGTTTTTGACGAAGTTCTCACGAACAAAGGCTGAGGGGCGGGGCGAGTGCAAAACAGCGCAGCAGTCTATCAGCCTCGCCAAAAAGCCAGAGTTTTTCTTTCATATTTGACGGTCAGTCTTGAGTAGAAGTAATAATCTCCAAAGATATTTTCGCTAATAGTTCTGACAAATGAAATGATGCAAAATTAAAATGAAGTTACTCTACACGGATGGAATATTGATGGTTGGTACCCAAGTACAGTACTTTGTCTCCTAGACGAATCTTTTTAGAGTAATGCTTGCCGGAAAGTCCTAAATGGTTGCGAAGTCATCGAGTAGTTGAGCGGTCAAGTTGAAGGCATACTTGAGGCCAAGTTCTACCAATGGGGACTTCCCCGGTGTCCTGTGTTGGATATAGTTCTTCGAACACAGCAACTAGTATTGAATATGGTTTCCAGCTTCGGCTATGAAGGCGTCGCATGTGTCTTACCATCGCAGAGAGCCGACTCTGTCATAGGACTTCCGAGGTGTACGGGATCTCTCCAGTAGGAGCTGTGGCAGATTAGTATTGATGAAGATATGCTTTCTAAACACACATGCAGCCTCCTGCTTCGGTTCGGATATACTCCTCCGAATCCTGGAGAGGGAGGCTCCGGGTACCGAGCGTTTCCTTTTTCGTCCTAGCTCTTTGGAGGCGGGCAGCTTTTCAGACCTCGGTTCAAACCTTCTCCACGTTCTTCCTGGGCAGTGAATGAACCGATTACCTCGCATAATGCTTCTATATCAACCGTTAACGGCACCCATTTTTACCTTTTCTCCGTAGTGCATTCTTGTCTTTTTATTTTCGTCCAACCTCTCTTTCACCATCACTTCATCTCTCTTCGGAATCTGTTTTCTTCCAAACTCTCAAGATGGTGAACAAGAAGGGAACTGGGCCAGTGTACGTCCTGGGTGTTGGAATGACCAAGTTCATTAAGCCCCGAGGAAAGGTCGACTACACAGAGTTAGGCTTTGAATCTGGTATAAAGGCCATGCTAGACGCAAAAATCAACTTCGACGATGTCGACCAAGGCGTAGCATGCTTCTGCTATGGTGACAGTACCTGCGGCCAGCGTGTTTTTTACCAGTTCGGCATGACCGGAATTCCCATATACAACGTTAACAACAACTGCTCGACAGGATCTACTGGACTGTACATGGGTAGGAGCATGATTGCACACGGTGCTTCTGACTGCGTGCTTGTAATCGGTTTCGAGAAGATGTTCCCGGGGAGCTTGCAAACCTTCTTCCAGGACCGCGCAAACCCCACCGGAACTAGCAACCTGATGACAAAGGAGACAAGAGGTGTTACCAACGCACCCGGCGCTGCCCAGTTGTTCGGTAACGCTGGAAGGGAACATATGGAGAAGTGAGTACCCATCCCGGGAGGCGATAGACCATCTACGATTAAAGCGTCTCTCTCTTCATTCTCGTTACAGAAGCTGATGTTGTGCAGATATGGTTCAAAGCTGGAAGATTTCGCAGAGATTGCTCGTATCAATCATCTTCACTCAACCAAGAACCCATACTCTCAATTCCAGGACGTTTATACACTTGACCAGATCGTGAAGTCAACTATGATTCATGAGCCCCTCACCAAGCTTCAGTGTTGCCCTACATCAGACGGCAGTGCAGCTGCAGTGCTTGTTTCTCAAGCTTTCCTCGATGCCCGACCAGAACTTAAGGACCAAGCCATTCTTATCGCCGGCCAGTGCCTCGCCACTGACACTCCAGATCTTTTCAACCGCAGTTCAATTGATTTGATTGGCTACGCCATGTCGGAGAGAGCTGGCAAGGCCGCTCTTGCGGAGGCCAACGTATCGCCCGACGAGATTAAAGTCTGCGAACTCCACGACTGTTTTTCAGCCAACGAGATGGTTACTATTGAAGCACTAGGGCTCGCGCCCAAGGGCAAGGCTCACGAACTGGTTCGGAGAGGAGGTATCACATACGGCGGCAAGGTCGTCATCAACCCATCTGGAGGTTTAATTAGCAAGGGACATCCTCTTGGAGCAACTGGACTTGCTCAGTGCGCGGAGTTGGTTTGGCACATGCGAGGCTGGGCCAACAATAGACAGGTTGAGGGTACTACTGCCGCTCTGCAGCACAATCTTGGTTTGGGCGGTGCGGTTGTGTGTACCGTATACACTAGACCCGACAGAAAGGCTGCTGTGACCCTCTCGGACGAAGTGATCGGAAAGAAGAACGGCCTTGGGTATAACCCAGCTGTTGAGGCTAAAGGATTCACCAAGGCACAATGCGACGCAGTCAGGTCGAAGAAGGCCAGAAGTCAATGGGCGCTTCAGGACACTCTGGATAAGGTTGTAGCGAGGTTTTAGGAAATTAGGGGATCTTCCATTTGGGCGTACAAAGGTTGTTCATAAGAGAAATGTAATTACTAGTACTCCATAACGGCTATTTGAACGTGCTTGTGTTTGCTGTTTGCGTAGAGAGAATTCTCGTACCCATGCTTTTGGTACTGTAGTTTAGAGAAAGATATTACTCAAGCCCTCCCAACAACTTCATCGGAACCTGATCACATCATGTCGATTTCATTGATCATTTAATATCCCGAGACGGGACAGTTGAGAGAATTAGATAAAAAAAAGAACAAAGTGCCGAGCTCCCGAAGCTGATCCCTGCACTCGAGTTTTTCTCCAGGTCGCGACAGAGCCAGGAACCATAATTGTCGCGAATGCTCTTGGTTCCATTTGTGCCTACATCAATGAGTATCAGATACGCCAAAATGAAACCATAAACTAGGAATGTCCGGCCTGAATTCCTTCCCTCTCCTGCTGCGGAGAGCCACTCCTTGGACCTGCCGGGCATGCCTCCGGAAACAAGCCGTGCCTGTACAACGACCAAGCTTTGCAACGAAACCAAGGCCCTATACTGTTCCCAAGACGAAACGGAGGAGACGAGTGCTCTTAGCATCGACTGCAGGAGCGGTTGCGGCTACAGCAGTAGCCTTTAGTGAAGATGCGAAGCATGGGGTGACTGCTATCCAAAGAACAAGCAGAGTCGTCTCAACCCTTGCCGTCTGCATTAATGAGTCTGTTCCGAGCCCTCTGTATCTGGTAGATCACTAGCTTACCTATCCAAAATCACAGCTACCGGGTAACCCTAAATCATGAGCACGAAAACAAGGACGACTCCGACGCCTTTTTACGAGCTTGCCATAAACGATGCGCAGAAAGGACGCTGGCCACGCTGGAGAAGAATGGCTCTATCTTCATAAAGTTAGGCCAGCATCTCAGCAGTATGAACTATCTCCTACCCAACGAATGGTGTGACACCTTCATACCTCTTCAGGACAAATGTCCGATCTCCTCCTACGAGTCGATAGAACAAATGGTGTTGAAGGACACAGGACATGATATCCCGGAGTATTTCTCAGAATTCGAGAAGACGCCAATTGGGGCAGCATCTTTGGCACAGGTACACAGAGCTGTGATCAAAGAGACTGGTCAGCAAGTGGCGGTCAAGGTGCAGCACCCGGCGTTGGACGAATGGGCACATTTGGATCTGGTACTCACCAGATTTACGTTTGCAACTCTGAAAAGATTCTTCCCAGAGTACGACTTGACCTGGTTGTCAGAAGAGCTGGAGGTGTCACTACCACAGGAGTTGGACTTCCACCGGGAAGGGCAGAATGCCATCAGGGCGCGGAACTACTTTGAAGCAATCCGGGACACACCTTTGATAATTCCGGAGGTTATTTGGTCCAGACGCCGTATTCTTGTGATGGAGTACGTTAGTGGTCATCGCCCTGATGATCTGGAATATCTAGATACCCATAAGATCGATCGGGATGAAGTTTCTGCAGCTCTGGCGCGAATCTTCAATGAGATGATATTTGGAACCAATGCACCCCTTCATTGCGATCCACATGGCGGTAACATTGCCATTAGACATAACCCATCGCGGTCAGGGAAAGGCAATTTCGATGTCATTCTGTATGACCACGGACTCTATCGGGATATTCCATTGTCTCTGCGGCGGGCATATGCCAAGCTCTGGCTTGCCGTTCTCGATGCTGACGAGCCACGAATGCGCAAATACGCACATGAAGCTGCCGGGATCGGAGACGACCATTTCCCGCTGTTTGCCAGCGCAATTACAGGCAGAGATTATAGCGTTGTCAAACAAAATATAGCAATGCCCAGGAACAAAGCGGAAAAGGACACAATATCGGAGGCGCTAGGAGATGGCATGTTGGCTCAATTGGTCCAGTTGTTAGGACAGGTTCCGAGGGTCATTCTTTTGATCCTCAAAACGAACGATTTGAGTATGCAACTCCCCGTTCAGTATTTCAATGTACTATTGTGGTAATTGTAGATTAACTGACCTGCGCTATAGCCCGATCCCTAGACGAAAACCTCCATACCCGTCAGGGGCCCGCCCGAACCTTTTTGATTCTAGCCCGATATGCATCTCGGACTGTCTACGAAGAGCAAATGGAGTACATTACTGGAAGTCTGTTCTGGCTTCCAAACTTTCTCGCCTTTTTCCGCGCGTGGTCCACTCACATGAGAGTAGAATTGAAGCTCAATTTCTACGAGCGCTGGCTGAAAGTGCGGGCTCTTCTGGGAATGAGTCCAGTGGTCTAAGTCAATGCTTTTAGTATTGTTCGATAAATGGTTGTATACATATTACGATAAGGTCATGCATTGCTGGCGTATATAGATGGCCCTATACCATTGGACTTGTTATCGACTTGCATGCGTTGGCAGCGTTTTTGGAGAGTCTGAGCAATGGTCTGGGATGTGTGCGGTCATCCTTGGTTTCTTCAAAGTGACTCGCATGGGCATGCATTTCCGAGCTTCCTTGTTCAGACCTTAATAGATTGACATGTGTTCAGCTTGAGGCGTGAATTCTGCGTAGAACAAAACTAGCATCCGTTTCACCCGTTCTCGGACTGTTACCGTCAGTTTTGGTCAAATTGTAGACATACTTCTAAATAAATGAAATAATTGGTAGCGCAATTTGTGGAGACTATATTGTTCGTAGACATCATTGCTTTGTATCTCTCGAAGCGTTCCAGGGTGTTGCGAATGACTGTATTCTGCTTAGAACTGCTTAGAAACGTCCTTCTCTGTAGAAATAGATCGCAATATAGGCTCTATATTCTCTCACCATTCTCCTTCGACGCGGAGCGTTTGCATTGCTCCTGCTACACGCCGAATGCTGCTACCCAGTGCATGATCAGGCAGCTCCACTGCGACGAGGAACAAGCTGCGGGGCAGTCTTTCCTCCACCAAAGATAGAACGAAAAGGCGGCAATCTGCCTCACCAGCCGAAAACCCTCTTCAACGCGTTGCAATATCACCTTCGCTGGTCCTTCACGATAGTATTGCTGCCTGAGCCTCGAAAAGCGTCCCATTTGCATTCGTCTTCGCCCCTCCAGCACTAGTTCGGTGGCCGCCTTCCCGCCTTTGTAGTGAGCTCGCGGGCCATTTCTTGGCCCGGCCTGTTCCTTCCATCTGCACAGCCCTCTTCACCCAAGACCCTCGCTGACAGGCTACGTGCTACCAAGAACGCTGTTACGCACGCCTCCTGACGGACAACAAGAGCGAGAGAGGAGATCAAGTGTCTTAGGCTTTCATAGCCTTGATTTCGGTGCCTATCGCAAAGATTTGACCTTCATTACTCGCAATATGGACGGCGGGGGTCTGCCCAACCTGAGGGTGACCAGTATGTCTTTCCCGCTCATGTCCCTCCTTCGAGCTTGAATGGGGATGCTAACGTGGTCATAGTTATTGCTGCCGATGGTCTCTACAAGCGGGATGTCTTCAGTATGCTCCTCAAGGCTCTGCTCCATTGCAGACTGCTCACGCGGACATTTAGGATTCCCGGACCCGTTCGCCGTTGCCACGGTAAATGGCGAACAGACGCAGACGACCAGTGTTATCAAGAAAACCCTGAACCCCTACTGGAATGAGAGCTTCGACATGTACGCAGTGCCTGCACCTACTTCGACCAACGTTAACAATGACGCTGATATATGTGTTAGGAGAGTAACCGAGGACAGCGTCCTAGCGGTTCAGATATTTGATCAAAAGAAGTTTAAGAAGAAGGATCAAGGCTTCCTTGGCGTCATAAACGTTCGTATTGGGAGTGTAATTGATTTGGACGCTGGCGGTGACGGTAAAGCCAATGTATCCAAGGCCTATCTTCACTCAAACTAACACAACGTCAGAAATGCTCACGCGTGATCTTAAAAAGTCTAACGACAATATGGTTGTTCATGGAAAACTCATCCTCAACCTGTCCACGAACCTGACGCAGCCGTTAAGTCAGCCGAGTCAAGCTCCACCCGGCCGCCCATCAATATCCGCACACTCTTCTATGAATGGACTGGCCGGACATGCACCATCAACGCCTGTTGGACCTAAACCTACTCAGTCCCTACATCCTGAACTATATCCTGGAAATCGCCCTGTGCCCACCAACCTACCTCCACAACGACTCAGCCAACCTACTCCCGTAGCCCCTGCAAGCGCGATGCCTCCTGCAACGCAAAATGGCACCCAAGGGAGGCCTGGAGCCTTTAGTGCTTTCGAAGACAATCAGGGACGTCTGCCACCAGGCTGGGAACGTAGAGAAGATCATCTAGGGCGGACGTACTATGTTGATCATAACACCAGACAAACAACTTGGATAAGGCCTGGAGCTGGATTCAATGAAGCAGACCAAAGGACTGCCCTTGCGGCGCAGACTCAGGTCGAGCGTACCCGGCACCAGAATCGTATGTTACCAGAGGACCGAACTGGGGCAAACTCTCCGACCCTGTCAGAGCGGCAGCCATCCCCTCAAGGATCTACGGTTAATGCGGTCTCTATGATGGCTACTGGGGCTACAACTGCAGGCACCGGAGAGCTACCTTCAGGCTGGGAACAACGACATACCCCAGAAGGTCGACCGTATTTCGTAGACCACAATACTCGAACAACCACATGGGTAGACCCGCGGCGCCAGCAGTACATACGAATGTATGGCGGGCAAAACGCTAATAGCAGCACGATCCAACAGCAACCGGTTTCGCAATTAGGGCCATTACCTAGCGGATGGGAAATGCGACTTACCAATACGGCTAGGGTTTATTTCGTTGATCACAACACCAAAACGACCACTTGGGACGACCCTAGGTTACCCTCTTCGTTGGATCAGAACGTCCCTCAATACAAGCGTGATTTCAGGCGTAAACTGATCTACTTTCGATCCCAGCCAGCACTCCGAATTGTTTCCGGTCAATGTCATGTCAAAGTTCGGAGAACTCATATCTTCGAGGATTCGTATCATGAGATTATGCGGCAGAGTGCGGCTGACCTTAAGAAACGACTGATGATCAAGTTCGACGGCGAGGACGGATTAGATTATGGTGGTCTTTCTCGGTATGAATTCTCCATGTGATAACGGACCAGACGGGGCTGACAAAAATTACAGAGAATTCTTCTTCCTTCTGTCCCACGAAATGTTCAATCCTTTCTATTGCTTATTTGAATACTCGGCGCATGACAATTACACCCTCCAGATTAATCCTCACTCCGGCATCAACCCTGAACATCTCAACTACTTCAAATTCATTGGGCGTGTGGTTGGTCTGGCTATTTTCCACAGGAGATTTTTAGACGCTTTCTTCATTGGGGCCTTCTACAAAATGATTCTGCGGAAAAAGGTGGCGCTTCAAGATATGGAGGGTGTCGACGCAGATTTCCACCGAAATCTCGAGTGGATGCTGTAAGTCTGACTTGTGACATTGATAAAACCTTTACTAACATTCTTCGTAGGAATAATGATATTACGGATGCCTTGGAATTAACCTTTTCCACAGAAGACGAAAGATTTGGCGAGACAGTGAGCATCGAGCTGAAGCCGCATGGAGAAGATATTGAAGTTACGAATGAGAACAAACAAGAATATGTCGAGTGAGTGTATTCCAAAGGACATCCAGCACTTTAGCACATCTAACACGGTCAGCCTCATCACCGAATGGCGGATTCAGAAACGAGTAGAGGAGCAATTCCAGGCGTTTGTATCTGGTTTCAACGAGTTGATTCCTCCAGATCTCGTCAATGTTTTCGATGAGCGTGAACTGGAACTTCTGATAGGTGGTATTGCTGACATTGATGTCGATGATTGGAAGAAACACACCGACTATCGTGGCTACACCGAGAGTGATGAAGTTATTACAAGTTTCTGGAAGGTTAGCAGCTCGACTTTATGTTTGAGTGTACTAAGTGCTGACATCCAAAACAGTGCATCCGAAGCTGGGATGCCGAACAGAAGTCGCGGTTGTTACAGTTTGCGACTGGTACTTCTCGTATCCCGGTCAACGGATTCAAGGATCTGCAAGGAAGCGACGGTCCCAGGAGATTTACGATCGAGAAAGCTGGGGAACCCAATCAGTTACCTAAGTCCCACACTTGGTAAGTCTCTCTGTAGCTACACATCGTGTTTGGGGCCGTGACTAATAAATTAACAATAGTTTCAACCGTCTCGATCTTCCACCATATAAGAATTTTGAACAGCTGAACCAGAAGCTGACAATTGCTGTTGAGGAGACTGTTGGATTTGGACAAGAGTAAAGCTCGAGCCGGGTTGCTTCTGCAGTCATTCTTCCTGTCCTTTTGGCCTTCGGAGGGTGGTACATACTCGGCATAGTCTCCCGTGTACAAAAGTGCGGAAGAGGATCGCGGGAAGGCGGGTCTGGGGTTTTGCGTGAGCTTTTGATTTTCTGTGTTGCGGGCAAGCTTTTGACAAGGGACGGGCGTCGTTAATGCAGCTTGTCAAACGTCGCTGGGATATTATGAGGCGTTTCGGGAACTCTTTTGAACGTGGTGGTGTGGAGTGAGTGGAAGCTGTAAATCATCTACTTGTTAAGGAAAATGTGCACACGGAAACAGATGTTGTTTGATAATAGCCAGTAATATTCTGCCCTGAAGGCCATCAGGTTCGTGAGAGTTAGTTTCTGGAGCTCAGACCGAAGTATTTCCGTCAAAGGGACGGAGGCACCCTTCTCTAGTTATAATGTCTTTCCCCGGGCCTGTGCTGTTGCGCAAACACCTAAACCCCACAACGAAGGTCCTTCATTTCTCTTTGTGAACCAGCCCTGACGGCGATGCTCATCTCGTCTCCGCTTCCAATAATCCCTGCGTCGCGCAGTTGCGCTGAGAAAGTTGAACGCCTTTGGCTGGCGATCTCTGGCTCTCCACCAATTGAAAGCATGTGGCGTGCACAACCGAACTAGCCGCAGGGTGACCCTGGAACATCCCCCATACGGTCACACATTTTTCGTGTCTTCTCGAGCCGTCCATTCACTTTGCGCGCACCGCTGACTTCAAAGCTGCTACGGTCACCAGAGCATGTTTGTTTGCTGCAGAGTCAATACTGCATACTCAAGGGTCTGGGTGGTGGGGAACCCTAATTATAGGCCTCTTGACGCATGCCACAGAATTGACTGGCCCCTTTTGGTTTGGTGTGAATATTGATTTGCAAATGCCCCCCGACTTGCCGTGGCTCTTCATCATGCCATTCAGTATTTTTAATTAATTTGGGAGGTGGCATAACGCACGGATCCATAGATGCCATTTGCACACGAGATTAGGAAGGGCTCGAGTAAGATAAAATTCCGAGATCCCCGTTTAGATTCTCTTCTCCTTTTGACTTTCTTCGTATCACAATTACCATCTTCTTCATTCCAATTGACTTTAGCCCATCACTCGTTCTGGGTATCTTCTCAACAGCAATCACAACAACAAAACTTCAATTCTCAACTCTCGCTCACTCCTCTATCTCGTTTACGTTCCAGAAAAGCTTTCTCGCCATCAACACCAAAACCTAAATACGTACTCAATCTTCATAATTCAAAATGCGCTTCACCACTGCTCTCGTTCTTCTGGTTTCCGCCGGCTTCGCCGCGGCTCAGTCCACTGTTGCTTCGGCAGCAACCCCATCTTCAAGCGCATCCTCAACCTGCCAGGCTCAGAAGTATGCGTGTCCTTAACAATATAGTTGGTCCCATATTGACTGTTCGATAGCATTGTCGATGCTTGCATTGCTAGCATCCAGCCGCAAATCAATGCGTGCGCTGGAAACGACTGGATTTGCCTGTGCCAGCAGTACCAGAATCTCTTGACGTGCGTGTTTACTCCTCAATCGCCTTCTGGCATCGGTCCAGGCTTCGGCTAGTGTGATGTATACTGATATGGTCGTTCTGTACAGCTGCTACAACAACTGCCCGGGTCTCCCTGAGAAAGCCACGGTCCAGAACCAGGTCACGTCATTCTGTACCGCTGCCGCTCCGTAAGACACCTTCCTGTACTTGCATTTGCTTCAGCAACTAATTGGTTTCAGTCTGCTGTCCTCCAGTGCCGCAGCTGCTGCTACGATGCCTCACGCCTCCACCTCCGCCGCTGCCACTGTATCCGCCGCATCTGCAGGAACAACCTTGGCCACTGCCACGTCGGCTGGTGCTACGACCAAGGCCTCTGGTACCGCATCCGCTGCCTCGGCTTCCTCCACTGGTGCCGCTGGATTCATCGCTGCTCCTATTGGCGGCGTTATTGCTCTCTTCCTCGGTGTCGCTGGACTTTTTTAAGTGACTGTAAGGTAAATAATGAACGAGCGAGGGAGGGATTTGGGATGCGTTTACAGCAGGCGAGAGTGCGTGAGGAGTAAAAGCGGGGGCTAATCTTTATAAGTAATTCTTAATCGGAATTGGAGGTGGGGATGATCTGGGTGAGTGTAGGTATAAGACTGCTTAAATAGCGCAGCGTAGTCTGTATCGAGACAATTGCTTTTGCCCATCCCAACCTGTGCTGACTGAGTGTTTGAGGATCCTCTGGATGATCTGTAATGGCACGCGAGCTCCTTTTGATTAAGGTGCTGAAAGTCCCTGAGCACCGGATTGAGCTTTAATGCTTCCCGCTTGCTGAGAATTGGGTAGCAGTGCGCAGGATTTCGTGTGTTTGCTTATTTTGCCTCTGGGGCATCCTGGAACTCCTCAAGGTTTCTATTAGCAATTGTTCAGATTGCAGCAAGCTTTAGTTTCTTGTGATTGAATCTCTCATCTGGAAGACATTAGCGTAGATTGTTGGCGATCACCCTTGCGATGGATCTGCATCAACAATCGCCGAGGGAGCATAGCGACGGTTCCGTCTTCCCAACCTTTCCCAACCTTTCGCAGTCTTTCCGTCTCTCTCAAGTCACGCTTGTGATTCTACGCAGCCGGCAGTTTGTCCGGGATGGCAATTCAAGTGACGGTAGGCGCAGGTCATTTCCGCACTTTTTCAGTGACGACCACCCAATGACAACTCACAGACGATGAACCGGCTCAGCACGAGTCCTTCCACAAACACAAAACCATGCGGGCCCTCAATGATTTGTGCCTTGTCAAGCCGCTCGTCCAAAGCAAACTCCGGGGTTTGCCTTAGTACGAGTACGAAGACCCTACAGATTCCGCCTCAACTGCACTTCTCAACCGCATCATAGCCTAAACCCACCGTTGCCCTCGGCCGCTTTGCTTGCGCATATCATCTCCTTGGGCCGCGAGACGTCCATATTCACCGCCTGTTACTATTTCCCTTTTGCTGTTCCCGAGGCCATGCTGGGCTGTCCAGTGATAAACCCGAGATCTCGAACATAGACCAACATCCGCTCTCACATCGTGTGAATACCATGGTCTGGCGAAGACCCAAGAGGCGGACATCATGGCTAGCGCAAATTACGGATATACGTCGAGAAGCCCGGTGGTGTTGGCCGTCACGACGGTTATGCTCGTATGCTCGACAGTCTTCGTGGTATTAAGATTGATTTCCAGGATTGGGATAGTACGCAGACTCGGCTGGAATGACTACTTTATGATATTGGCTTGGGTGAGTAATCCATGCGCACAACGTATTCTATAATTGACCTGGAAAGCTCATGTGGAAATCTGTGCAGTTCCTCGCCTTCGCAACCTCGTTCGCGATATGCTACGGAACCTCTGTTGGGCTCGGACGACATGAGGCTGATATTCCTTCGGAATGGGCTTCTGAGTTGAGGAAGTCAGAATATGCCTTCTCAGCCTTATATGTTGGTACCCATTGTCCAAAAAACCTCCGAGACATACTGAGACAGTTTAGAATCCTGCTTTGATGGCTACAAAGACCTCGATCCTGATATTTTACCTTACACTGTCGAAGACTCAAAAAATATTCCGCTGGGCAACTATCGTAACACTTGCCGTTGTTAATATCGGAGGCCTGGCTTTGACCCTCCTGAACGTCCTTCAATGTCGGCCAGTTAGTGCCGCCTTTGCGAGCCCAGTTTCAGATGAAGCAACTTGCACCGATATCGTGACCATATATCTTTCTTCGGCGCCACTGAACATAATTACGGATCTAGCAATCCTATTTCTTCCAATGCCAATTCTAACAAGTATGCGGCTACCTAAGAATCAGAAAACTATACTCGTTATTACCTTTGGGTTCGGTGTGTTTGTGGCAATCATCGACGTCGCCAGGATTGCGTATCTCCAACAGGCTGCGAAAATTCGTCTTCAGGAAATTCAAGACCACGAATCACCAAGAGGAGGCCCCTTTAGGAACTCCGAAACCGACGATTTCTCCTGGTATGCGTCTTTGTCGTTCATGTGGTCGGCCATTGAAATCAATGTTGGAATCATGTGTGCTTGTGTACCGGCCTTGAAACCATTGGTGTCACGATTCATGCCTCGTATCCTTTGCGATGGGAGTCAAATCCAGATCTCCATGGTCAACGGGGGGAGCATGGCGACCCTTTCAGCTTTAGAGAACGTGCAGCGACTTCCATCGATCTCGGGTTCACCACCACCGAATCCGCCTCCGGCTTCCCACAGCAATTGTGATGGACCAGTACATGTTATGGATTTCTTGACTACTCTGGATATGAACGAGAGACCGCAATGTCAGAGAACAAACACGCTTGCCACTATTGCAACAAATGCTACTGCACATACCGGGAGATCTAATGCTACTTTTTTCGACTTCGTCAATGTGAAGAAAAAGAAAAGCATGGTTGAGATGAATAATCATGAGTCACTATTTCCAGTCCTTATGGTCACTGTCTTATTCTTCATCTGGGGAGTCGCATATGGATTACTTGACATTCTCAACGGGCAATTTCAAGCCATCGCGGACATGTCCACTGGACAATCCATTGGAATTCACAGCGCTTATTTTGGAGGTTACTTGGTCGCTCCTTTGACATTTGGACGTCTGGTCTTGAAGCATTGGGGCTTCAAAGCCTGCTACATCGTCGGACTGCTTATTTATGCCTGCGGAACGCTGGTATTCTGGCCCTCGGCTGTTCTCACCTCATTTCCGGCTTTCTTAATTTCAAATTTTATTGTTGGCCTGGGACTTTCGACTCTGGAGGTCTCTGCCAATCCCTTCATTGCCCTCTGTGGTCCTCCAAAGTGGTCAGAAGTTCGTTTGAATATTTCTCAAGGCTTTCAGGCAATTGGAAGTGTTGTATCGCCTTTGCTTGCGAAGAAGGTTCTATTTACACTTGAAGCCGACTCTCTCATTGATGTGCAATGGACCTACCTTGGCATCTCTCTCTTTAACGTTATTCTGGCAATCGGTTATTATTATGTCCCACTTCCGGAAGCAACTGATAGTGAGCTTGAAAAGGCCTCTTCCCACATCGCCGCTGCCTCGAACGCATCCCTGGGAAACATCAAGATCATCTGGATAACTCTCGGTCTTGGCGTCTTCTCTCAGTTCTGCTACGTTGGCGGTCAGGAAACCGTGTCCACCTCCTTCCCCTTTTTCCTCGCCTTAGTTTACCCCAGCATGAACTATGTCAACCTCCAGGCGATCGGCCACACCGCCTTTGCCGTATCACGCTTCATCGCCGCCCTCGCTGGCATCTTTGTCAAGCCTCGCTATCTCCTGCTCTTCTTCTACGCCGGCGCTATCGCCTTTGCCGCAGCAGCTATGAGTGGGCACGGCGCTTCCCCAGCCGCCATGGTCGTCATGGTATACTTCTTTGAAGGCCCCATCTTCTCCCTCATCTTCGGGCAGTGCCTTCGCGGCATGGGACGGAATACGAAATATGCCAGCGTGCTCCTGACGACGGCCATAGGCGGGGGTGCAGTTACCCCGCTCATCTCATATGGCGCAGGGCAGGCGAGAAATGTGCAGTACGCTTATTGCGTTGTCGTGGCTGCCTTTGCTTTTGGGTTGCTGCTTCCGATTTGGTTGAATGTGGTGCCGGGAGTGAAGGCGATTGTGGATCCTATGGGTGCGAAGGGCAAGAAGAAGAGGAAGATAGAAAAGGAAGATGCTGTCGGGGTTGTGTCAGTCAGTTTAGAAGAGATTACATAAGGATAAGAGTGATAAGCTGCTTAGAGTTGAGCATCCGGAGAGGAGGTCTTCGTCTTGGGATGCTTGATAGAGTAGATATTATGAGAGCTCTTGTGGATATCTTCTGTTCTTCTCTTTGTCTTTCATAGCATTTAGTGTCTGGAGTTATAGGGTATTTAGACCTAGTCGATGGTGTTCGGGATTCCTAAAGGGTCGGTTTTATAGCAATCTTGCGGACCAGCCAGAATATGAGCATTTTGGCTTTTATAAGCTTGCATTTGGATGAAGTTATAGGTTATGGAGTAGAGTCCTTTTCTTTCCGCGTGTACATAATGCCGATACCCTGTATCTACTAAACAATAGCCTTAGGAGAGTCGAATGCTTGGATGATGGGATAGCAGTCGTCTTTACCGTTAACTGTTGTTGATATGCGCCATGGGAGGCTCGTTCTTGTTGTGTGAAGTATGCGTCTATACTGGCGCATACCTGCGTGTTCCTCGGCCATGGCTGTTCAATTGCGATTGTAATAATACTTATGAAGATGTGGCTGGTTTGTTATTGTTAAAAAATGGTCTTCATATAGATTATAATTCTTCCCTCTTTCCATCAAAGAGGCGTTGTGGCGGAGTGGTTATCGCGCAAGACTAGAAATCTTGTTCCTTCGGGAGCGTCAGTTCGAATCTGGCCAACGTCGATATTTTTTGGACTTTTTGTCCAAAACTCGGTACTCTTTTTTTTTTTTTTTTTTAACAATTTTTTTTATTAAGTGAATGGTTTTAGTATATCTTGAGGTAGACATAACTGTTTCATCTTAGCGCGACTGACCTTGTCCCGTTCTGCGGCGAACTTTCGGAGGTCTGCATCCATACATCCATCACCGCTTCCAAAGCAATCTTTTCTACACCAATCCGCACCCAAACAACACAGTCACAATGTACTTAAGAGCAGCATTCTCATCCGTATGTCCTTTCGCTACCTCAATCCAACGGTTTTACCAATTAACCAATCATCCGCAGACTCTTCGCGCAACCAGCCGTACCTTACGGCCAACGACAACCTCGTCCCGCATCCTCTCCTCAACGCACCTCTTCACCCCCCTCCAAATCCGCCTCCTATCGCAAGAAACGCGCATAGCGATCGATAAAGCTGTGGCGTCGGCGCCCGTGGTGCTCTTCATGAAAGGGACTCCGGAGACACCCCAGTGTGGGTTTTCGCGGGCAAGCATACAGATTCTGGGGATGCAGGGGGTGGACCCGGGGAAGTTTACTGCGTTTAATGTATTGGAGGATGAGGAGTTGAGAGCAGGTCAGTTGAGCGGCTCCTCTTTACTTTGTGGAGATTGTGATTTGGAAGGGTGGGCGAGGGGTTGAGACTATGACTGGGTTTGATATCTGAATTGATGGCTAATACTGGTGATTTGTAGGGATCAAGGAGTACTCCGAGTGGCCGACGATACCACAGCTGTATGTGGAGAAGGAGTTTGTGGGCGGTTGCGATATCTTGATGAGTATGCACCAGGATGGATCGCTGGCGAAGTTATTGGAAGAAAAGGGCGTGCTTGTTGAGGAGGCGCCGAAGGAGGAAGGGAAGTGAGGGATGCAGGTGAACCATTCTTGTGGCTATAGAATCAAGTGGTGTTGGGGAGGTGTAAAGATAGGGCTTTTCGGGGGATGAGGAATAAAAGAACTATGGGACTGTAAGACCATTCCTGTATGTATTGATTATTAGATGGCATGAGCGATTGGACCAAGCTAATAGGGGAATTGGGTCGAAGTTATTGACAGAGATATTGATTGCAGGCAGGGACTATAGCTTGCCTAGATATCCCATAGCCGATAGATTACTGAGCCTCTTGGTGGGAATTTGAAGTTCTACAAAACACTACCACTATACCAGTCCTATCCCGAACTGCTGTGTCGGACCAACGCTGACGGTGACTTCTAGTTTATGTGTGCTTCCATTGGTATATTCGAACCAATCTTGCACGTCATATCATCCCATTCCTAAATCCAGAATCGCGCCCTCCCTTTCCCTCTCCCTTCTCCCAACCCATCCCACCCAGTCCCTAAGCCTCTCAATTCCACACAAGCCACCACAATGCCCCCCCGGCCTCACTCACCCAGCGCAGCCAGCACAGCCACTGCATCCTCCCCGCCACCCTCATCCCCATACTGCTACCTTGGGAAAGAAACGCAAGGAGTTCATCTCAACAAACATCACTTCCACCTCCCACAAAGATACCCACCCTCAACCCGCGCCGAAGCGTAACCCGAACCTCAGCCTCGAGATCTGGAATCGAGAAAATCCACCACAAGCCAGCCGGCTCGCCGATCCTCATAAACCGTGGGCCGATCGGGCCAGTAGTAGATAGGCTGTCGGTATTGCGTTTGATGG
>KV745254.1:0-30194 GCA_001692735.1 Lepidopterella palustris CBS 459.81
CCCAACTCAAGCAACACGACCAAGCCGACCTAATGCTGCGCCTTACTCGTGCACGAAACCAGGACGAGTGAGTGAAACCGTGGTTACGTTTTATTACGGGAAGTCGTATATCAGCAGCACCGGCTAATGCGACCGCTGGACCGACTGGTCTGTCTTGCCTGTGCTATCGTCCTCTTTAAACGCTGGTGCTGCGCCTGGCTTTCCGCCAAGCGGGAGTCACGGCAATGGTTGAGGCCCGTTGTGAATCTGATGTCCACGGGGCGAGTCTCTGGATCTATGTTCTCGTGTTTGATTACCAGGGCAAGGTCGTCAGTCGAATGCCGGTGAGAGAAGTGGCGTGGTTTTGTGCAGGTGAAATGGGAGGTTGAGGTGGGAGCTTATGCTGCGATGCCGACGACGGAGGGGAGGGAAGGAGGAAAGGGATTGCTAGAACGGTTCGGAGGGTTGGCGATTGTGGGAGGGGACAGCCGAGGGTGAGGGAACGGTTGAGGGCAGGCAGGTTGTATGTTTATGGCCGTCTTTGGAAGGATCTGTACTCCTGCAAGATGAAAGCAACGAGTCACTTGGACGTTTTCTGTGTCAAGAATCCTTTTTTTTATTTGACTTCAATCGTTATAGCGGTGACGCTTGCAACATGCTACATGAAGCATGGCCAAATTTTAGACCTGTTCACTGAGCCAATCTCAGTCAATCTCTCGTCTCTAACCAGTCTCTCCTCCCTCGGTCATGAGTCCAGAAGCACAACCGTCGATCCTCCAACCCAAGTGCAAAATTTAATACCGCCACCACCTCCCCATCTAAAACTCCCGAAATCAAAAAGTTTTACCGCTCACACATTCCTTTTCTCATCTTTGACATCTGTAATCGTCAGAAGGAGCTCGGTTATAGAGCTTCACCAATGACCTCACTGTAGAAGTTGCCATAAGCCTTCGCGAGCAAGTAATCTCCATACTTGATCGGTCCATATTTATCCTCCCCACCAGTTCGTTCGATACATTTCTGCAGCGGCTGAACCACTGCATCCCAATCCGGTTCGTAGAAGAACGGGACGCTAACTCTGAAGCCCTCTCCCCGATGAATCACTCTATGACGCGTCGACTGCCACAATCCGTTCGTCCACCGCTCGATCATGTCGCCGATGTTCACGACGAAGGCGCCGGGGATGGGGTCCGCGTCCATCCAGGTGCCATCTTTGAGCTTGACTTGCAGGGCACCAGGGGTGGCGTCGGCGAGGAGGAGCGTGACGCAGCCGTAGTCGCTGTGTTCGCCGCAGGAGTATTGCTCCACGTTGCCGTCGGCGTTGCATGGTTTGTCGAGAGCCGGGTAGCCGATGAGGCGGAGAACCCAGAATGTGTTTTTGGTGGCTTTGACGAACACTTCTTCGTCTGCGGTTGCCTCGTCGTCGTCGGCTGCGGTTGAGGAAGCAGGATCCAGACCTAACGCCATACCCATGGCTCGCACAAGTGCTTCTCCCACTTTGATCTGCTCTTGCACATAGCTCTCATAGAACGGCTTCAACTCCTTTGGGTTCTCAGGCCAAAGATTAGGCCCCTTCAGGAACTCGTACGGCGGCCCAGCACTCTTCTCACCCCTCTCCACACTACAATCCCACTCCCGATACAAGTCAATCGCCTCCTGCTTATCGCGCATCCCCTTGGTGATTTGCTCACCCAGAGGTTGGTAGCCGCGCGCGCCGTCTCCACCGTCCAGCCCACCCGGATCACCGCGCGCTATCTTCTCTTTTTCTTCTTTGGGCAGCTGGAAGAACTCAGTGGCGAGGGAGATGACGCGGTCAGTGGTTGATGTGGGAATGCCGTGGCCGATGAGGTAGAAGAAACCGTATTCCAAGCATGCAGACGCAATGGTTTTGGCTGTTGCGGCGCGGGCAGTGGCGGTGGAGGTGAGGTCGAGGAATGGAGCGAGATCTATGATAGGAAGAGTATTGGAAGTGCTCGTGCAGCCCATTTTCTTGAATCGGTCACTTGATTCGCTAGGGCAGTTGAAGAAGACAGCGTTTTTTGAACCTCAAAAGGCGTGCTGTTCGTGTGGAATGTTGAACTTCCTCAGAACTAAATATCAAGATCAAAGGAGTGATTTTAGGTAGTGTTCTGCGAAAAGGTGAACTTATAGACTGAATGAGAGTAAGACATAAGTGAGTGAAAGGGATCCTGCTCGTCGCCGATGCAACCAATGCATGTAAGTAACCTCGTGAAGGTATTTTGGGTAGTACTGACACAGCTAGCTAGAACGGAGCGATCAGAATTAATAGACTGATATCGCATGATTGAAGGGGGGTGTAAGGAAAGTGAGGGGAAAGGTACAGCTGCAGATGGTTTCTTGAGTCTCGGATCCGTTTCCGTGCAAGCCGGTGGGTGCCACCTTCCTTTTCTACAAACGAGTTAAAGATTCCCTTTCATAGTGCTATGTATAAAAGGTTTGATATTGAGCCTATAATTTTGCTGTTGCTGGGGTTGTAGTTCACGTAGGGGGGGCAAATAGGCTAAACACCAAAGCTCGGTTATAATTTCCATAATTCGGATTCTACCCAGCCTTATTTGGTTATGCTGAAAATAGTATTCGGTTAATTACAATGTTAAGGTTTTGGATACGCCCATAAAGGTCTCGTAGCCAGTTAAAGTAATGGTAATATTCGCTGTGCAAAAATAACGTTGGCTGGTTCTACTAATGTGGATTGGGACCTCTTCTTGAATTTGCTGTGGTGGGGTCTGATATTCAAACATGTTCCCGTACGGTGAAGGGGTATGGATAAGTGGATATAGACTTTGAAGAAAAAGGGCAAGGTAGCACAATGTCTTTATTCTCCCAAATTACATATGATCTAAGGAGAGTTTGGGAGAGGGTCAATGCCAATCGATGCCCATATTAATCGATTCTGTTTCGCTAGAAGACTTTTGAAGACCGAATCTACTACGCCACCTGCCGAAGTAGCAATGTTTCGCGTCATAACAATATTAATCGCTCTGATGCCTACAATGCACGCCAAATACTACAGTGTCGTTTCGGAAAGCAGCGTCACTTACATGATAACTTCATTGGCAACATCCTATATCAAATTTAGCAAGGCTCCAAGTTGGATTATCTGCAGAGGATAGGAAAAGCACGCACCCTCTTCAGCTCCTTGTAAGGTAGGCAAACACAGTTTTGCACGCGGACTTCGTCTCCCACACCGCACTCCTTGCCGAGGATAGTGATGCTCTGAACTTTGACGCCGTTCTTCACAATGCTTGTCGAGTGGCTGTTGATTGGTGTGGGAGTTCCCTCCACTCTTGCCCAGCTTCCAATCTTGCTGTGCCATCCTACAATTGTGTATAAAACACATGCATCGTGCCTGATCTCGGAATCTTCGAGAACGATGGACTCCTTGATACGAACGCCTGCCCCAATGTGTACACGGGGTCCAATCGACACGTTGGGACCAAGTTTTGCTGTTGGGTCGACGTGAGCAGTAGGATGAATGAAAACTGGCGGGATGATGTTGGCTGAGGGAGCCGCGAGTTCTTCTGATCCGGTCTGGTGCGCCTTCATTAGATAGAGAGCATTAGCCGGCACGGCAGACCCAGCAGTCTTGATCTGACGCCAAAAATCTTTCGTTTCCAGAACAAAGAACTGCTTGCTATCGGCAATGTCAGATAACACATCCTGCTCCAAGCGAATCACTTCGTTCTTCTCCCCGTCCTCGTCCTCCTCGCCTTGGAAAAAAGAAGACTCCAGGTTCTCCGACGATGGGTATGACAGCAGCCTCGGGCGCTCTGTACGGCGCTTGATTGCGCTGCGAATGGCGGGGAAAATGCATTCCGTGGAGAACAGGTAGACGCCACAGTTGATGAGGTTGGAGATGTGTGACTCGGGCTTCTCGACGTAGTGGAGCACCCGCTTAGTGTGCGCATCCGATACAATGCAGCCGAAGTTCGTCGCGGATTCGTTTGAGACTCTCGTGCCCAGCATCACAGCCTCTGCATCCTTGTCCTCGAACAACTTGAGCATTTCGTTGAGCGGGAAGGAGCAGCAAACATCTGCGTTGAGAACGAAGAATCGATCTGGCCTGCCTTTCAATATGACATCTCGGAAATGATATAGACCACCTGCGGTGCCTAACGCCTCATATTCTCGTAGATATTTGACACTGATGTGAGGGAAAGCGTTCGAGGCGTCCTTTATGAAGTCTCGGAAGACGGCCTCGTCGTAATATCCCACGATGAAGACTTCCTTGATCTCAGGAACTTTGGCAAGTGCACGGAAACAGTGCTCGATGATAGGGTGGCCTGCGACAGGGAATAGTGGCTAGACACAATTTAGCTGCAATTCAGAAACGAGTATTTAGGTAGCGTAGCGCGTACTTTTGGCAATTCCATAGACAAGGGCCTGAATCTTGTGCCTCGAGAGGGCCCGCCCACCTGTTTCTGTCAGATATGGCTGTAGGGCAAAGCGTCGAAGAATAGCAATACCAATATCACTGCTTTGGTGGAAGGAGCATTACCTCCTTTAGGCCTGAGAGTAGGGGGTTGAAGACTCATGGTTCAATTGCTGCACGATTTAGGGCGTGTTAAGTCTACTCCGTATTCCGACAGTATCAATTCCGACAGGTGAAGCGGGTCTGAGGGGTGAATGTGAGATTGTTGAGCGTTGAAGAGGACAGCTTGGCATATGGTTCATTGATTTTGCCCAGATGGCGGTGAGAACATTCAGTCTTGGCGATGACCATTTCCAACGATTCCATCACTAGATGCAACCTTTCATTGCCTGAACATTCACAAGCCAATCCTTAAAAGGCCAAGTTAGGCTAGGGACTATCCTAAGGCTCGTACGCGTGGACAGGGTACGTAGGTAGGCAATATTAGGGCAAAAGGACAAACTTCGGTCAGCTATTCGACAGCGATCGCGCACAGCCACCCAGATCTTTGAAGGTCCATTGGTATGCCTCGTGCGCGTAAATGGCAGAGGCGGAGGGGCGCAGCAGCAAAGAGTCAGACCAAAGGCGAGCATAGATATATCTATTTACCCTGACCTATTGTCTCATTTAAAGATTCTACTCTCTCGTCAGTCGCACATCTTACTGTTGTTTACCAACATCATGTCTGAAATTCCTATACATTCGAAAAGCCTCACCCCGTCGTGGGCCTTACAGTACTACCGAAAGCAAAAGCGGAGTCTGTCGCCTAGTTCCTCGGATCTTTCTGAACACGTAGACGTTGAGGATGATACTCCCAAAGAGACAAAAAGTGAACCCTCTTACCTTACTAGGCCTACTGCTCAACCACGAAGAAGATCCATACAACGGATAATCAACAAGATCAAGCCATCGTCTAGTGCAGAAACACTCCTCGAAGACGACCTCCACCTGTCTTGGCAGTCTGATATCGAAAAGATACATGACTGGTACACTGGATTTGATCGCTACAACCAGCTGGTCACCGCGTACACTCGCCAAAAGCTATCCTATCCATCCGATGTACTGAGTGCTTTCTCCTTGATTACCAATATCCTGAGCAGGAACTGTGGGGGCCATTTTGTCAACGGTCTTCCTGAAGCCGTGCTAGACTTTGCATTACTCTGGGCACCTGCCGGTCCTCTGATCCGTCGAACAACAAAAGACGGTTCTGGCAAGACCGTCGAATGGCCAAGCTGGAGCTGGGCAGGTTGGAAAGGGCAAGTCAACTTCCCCTTTGACCCTACCAACTGCCCTGATCTGCTTGACAGCTCGGAGGACGCAGAGTGCTGGTTCAAATCTGAAATCCGACAGTTCCAACTTGGCCAGCACACCACACCTTACACCATTCGCAGGCGGGACAACTCGCAATTGAGGATTCAGTATCCTCCATTTCCGCAACCTTTGCCGGATTCCTCGCCGGATATAGATTACAATTCAGATACTCTCCAATTTTGGGCGTACACAATACCAGCCACGGGATTCACCACCGAACAGCTAGAGTATCCGTCAGGGAAGAAGATTCCTTCCTCCCAGCTGATCAACAACCGCGACCAACATTGCGGGGTCATCATGGACTACGAAAAGAACTTTCCAAAGCCCAACCAAACGGGACCGTACGAGCTCGTCCTTCTCTCACGCAGCCTGTATAGGAAACCAAAGTTTGACTCTGAACGGCCCACCAAACCCACTATTCATCCTCCAGGAACTCCCATCTGGGATGACACGCAATTCGTATGGGATCAAGAAGTGGCAGATTTTGATGAACATATTTTTGAGCAGGGGCCTTGGAAGGTGCTGAACGTTTTGCTTATCAAGTGGACCGATGGCTTCTCCGAGCGAGTGGCGATTGGCCGAATCCATGAAGATGCATGGGCGAGGGCTCGACCGAAGAGGAAACAGATCGTTCTCAGATAATCGCAAATGTCACAAGTTTGCTTTCGAATCCCAACTCATTTACTACATGGAAAAGATGATAGCTACGTCGTGTCCAGCCCACAGCTAGCGCAAGTGAACTAGAAGACAGCGGCAAATGACCGCAAAACAAAAGACACATAATTTGAGCAGCTACAACTCTGACCTGTATTCCTCTCTTGTCGACCAAGAGTGAAGATCTTCATGCTAGAACACCCAGGTCGCTTTCAAGCACCCAAAACGATCCCGCAGGTCCCAGCCCAAACGCATATTGGTCTTACCTATTGCACGCTGACTTCGTACTTCAAGGCTATCAGAATCTCCAACACGAGTTTTACCAGTCATCGCGCTCCAAGCCTGCACCATTCTACTCGAATGATCCCTTCACCTCGCCGCGGTTCTTCGATCCCGCTCTCGTTCATGAAGTCATCATCTGATCAACCCATACGGCCCTGCTACCCCAGGATTGGAACTGCAATATCTTCCGTCCATATCGAACGCATTCGCGTGCAACTCCATTCTCCAAACACATCACTGCTCTCACAGCACAAGTTTCGGCGCCACCACATGATCGCTCCGCTATCGAGAACTCATCAATCCAACTTATTTCATGTTTACCCAAAGAAGGGGGTTTTTACGTGCAGCAGTCACACTGGGAAGCAGTTCCAACCTGAAACCCCGTCCTAAACCAAACCCCAGCATCGGGCCGAATCCATGCAGCGCGTCATTGTATCCAGGAAGATAGCGGTGGAAAGGAATAAGCGAGTGAAGCGCTTGTTCAAGGCCGCCGGCTTTGTGAATTCTATTTCGAGAGGAGATGGCCTCGGGAATTCCGCTCAGAGAGGTGTCGTATGCCTCGATACAACAACAATCAGAAAAGAGTGGGGAAGACGACGAACAATGACGCCTAGCCCATCTGTACATTCTGTAGCAGCAACAATTAAAATATTTTCAAACTTCAATGAAACATTCAGGCGATGAGACTTCTTCTCTCAAGCGGAAAATAAGCTTCGGTATATTGTCGTCCCTCGCCTTCCCCATCCTCTGCCACATCGCATTTCCCTGCGAATGAGAACGGCGGTGGTGACTGTCGGTGATGCTGCAGAAAATCCGTCCATGGCTATTCGTTGGGCTATCTGCGTGCCGAAACGCGGCCATGCACGGGCGGTACTACGCGGTCACAAATGATGATTGCAATCCAATATCTGGGACAGGTCCTTGGAGACGATAAAGCCAACCATGATACTACAGAATCGTATAAATTGCTTGTCAGGGTACCAAACAACCGTGATAATGCAGAACTAAATTGGGTATTAGGGTATTAAGCAGCGATCTACTAGATGTCTACGACATTCTTTTTATCTGTTGCAATCTTCTGGAGTCATCGCAGATTTGAAGACTCTTCTTCCTCCTCTTGACACATACCCATCACCCTTCGTAGCATTCCCCACCTTGAAGATAACCATCCATTACAGCGTGCAAGAAAAGGCTTCACAGATACTCCTTCACCTGTTCCTCACTCCACTTCCAAAGCTCCGCCGCGTTCCCGCTGCCTCCTTTTTCGTCTTCGCGGCATCTGCGAGGTCCTTTTGCAGGGTCGCTATCTGCTCCATGGGATGGCTACCGAAATATTAGTCCGTAGGTTAGAGCATGATATACTCAGTTGGCAGACATTGAATGGAACACACTCCAAGCACCCGTCTGCTGCATCGAAATCTCCGTCGACAGCCGCGCATACCATTTCGTGTACGCGGCATGGATCGGAGTATACGACATTTGATGAAAGAACTATTTGATGGGCTGGAGGACGTAGCGTTGCAGTTCCGTTCTCAGGTTTCCGGGATTCAGACTCTGATGCCTAGGTTAAGGCATGGTTCTAAGAGCTTTTGGATGATGAGAACGCACTACACTGACGGTCCCATCATTGCGATGGAAGGTTGTGAATTGTTGCGAATGCAGGATATTCCCTGCTTTACTAACAGCGTATTTCATGTGCGCGCTGTTGTCCTGCTTATAGTCTAGATTAGTGAAATCAACACCGCTTTTCGGGGCCTGGAGTTCGGCGGCTGCGGAGGACGCCCAGATGACCCTAACGGACCCCGGAGATGACGTTTTGGCTGTCTGCACGAGTATGGGCGTGAGGAGCTTCAACGTCAGTCATTTCAACTTGTACAAGGGACCCGCTGAGCATGTTGCGGCATAACTACAAACTCGTCTAAGGATTGAAGCTCAAGCGAGCGCGAATCTATACTGATTGTGACTGACTAAGCAAGCAAATATAACAAACATATTCCAAACCAGGACTAGATCCTCCACTCCGACAGAGCATCATGTCGTGAGACTCTGCCAGAGTGAAACCTAGGCTAGAGGTTGATGGAATCCCAGAGGAAGCAAAAGGCGGTCCAAAAATAGTAGCAGAGCCGGATCTATGTTTCCCCGCGCGCAAACAACTCAGTTCTCGTTATCCACTTCTCCTACATCTTCCCACAGGGAAAAAGAAGCAATTTCAGAATGGCTTCGAAGTCGCGTGTATTTCCTTGCAATACTTGCTCTATTACTTTCAAAACCAGCGAGCTCCAGCGTTCGCACATGCGACAGCCTTGGCAGTAGGAATAACCGCGAAGCATTATGGTGTGGGGCTAACGGTGGCAGTGTACATAATCTAAGGCGTCGTGTGGCCGAACTGCCAGCATTATCAGAAGAACAGTATGATACACAAGCCAAAAGCCAGGAAATCATCCATCGACAGAAGGACAGCGATGGGCAAGGGAAAAAGCGAATCTCCTCATACGATGCCGAAGTCGAATCCGATTCCATTTCAGAAGATATACCTGAGGCAGAATATGAGATCTCAGAGAAGGTTCCCCCAACACAATGTCTCTTCTGCAACTTGGACTCCCCGACTCTTAATGCGAATATAGACCATATGTCATCCCTACACGGCCTTTTCATCCCTTCACCAGACCAATTATCAGACATGGAATCTTTCCTTGGATACCTCGCAATCATTATATTCGAATATAATGAATGTCTCTATTGCAGTCTTGAGAAAGGCACTGTGGACGGGGTGCAGACACATATGCGAGATAAGGGCCACTGCATGATCAAGATGAACGCAGAATCCGAGCTTCTTGACTTTTGGGAGCTTTCCGATAGCGGAGATGAAGGCCAAAACGAAGGTGAAGAGCGTCCGAAGAGTACTGCGATCAAGCTATCTGAGACAGAAATGAGACTTCCTTCCGGGGTTGTTATTAATTCTCGCTCTGATACCGCTCAGCTTCGTGCTAAGCCGGGACTTGCGCAATCGAGGACTAAAGGCTCGCAATCTAGAATCAAGAGAGCTGAGATGAGAGCTATTACTGCAGGAGGAAATCAAGAGACGGCAGATGAAAAACAAAGTAGACCCTCACGCAGCAACGACCGCCGTGTCGCTGTTCGTGGAGAAATGGGGTTGGCTGGTATTCCGGAGAGTCAAAGGCGTGCTTTGCAGATTACCGAGAAGAAGATGAAGAGGAGGGAAGCGGTTGCTAAAGCTGCACAGCGATACGCTGCGGAGCAGGAGCCAATTAAGGGAAAGTATTACAAGGTAGGAAACTATGAAGATCTAGAAGGGTTGGTTTAATGAGTGATTGCTGATTCATGTTACAGACAGAAGCTCCTATATACCAGGCTGGATAATCAAGCTCAAGACCTTTTATATACTTAACCGTTCCGCCTCCCTGTCTTTGCGGCAACTCCATCCTTTCCAGGAAAGTCCATCATGGAAGCCAACAAAACTCAATCACACGTTTTCTCCTGGAGGATGAGAAAACCACTCTTCTGGTTCCGGATAATCCCAATCATTCGGAGACTCATACGTCTCAAAACACGTCCCGGTAACATCCTCAGTCTCGAAGAACGCAAAATGGTTCTTACTCATCCAACTCCCACCCTGCGACATCGTAAACGCCCTCTTCTCAAACTCCTTGATCCGATCTTCGAAGGGAATTCCATTCATATCATATGCGATATGGTGGATTCCTGGAGTGTCGTTGTGCTTGTCCAGCCATTCTTGGAAGATGCTAGTTCCGCTGACAGGCTGGATGACTTTATAGACCATGGTTGGGCTTAGCTCTGCGAAAGAGACGCGAAGGGTGAAGGGGCTGGATTGTCCGCGATATGTCTGGCTTGTGGTATTGGAAGGCGTGAAGGAGTAACAGCGCCACGGTCCAATACCTGTTTGCCAGTGGCCAGCGATAGTCTTTTTGTAGTCTGATGTTACTATGCATATCTGTTGGCTAGGCCGTTTCAACTCTAGTACCGCCACGTTGCAGCGACGTATTGGTATATAGATGGGAGTATCCCCTCCTTTCAATCAACAAGCTATTCAATGTTTGCAACAGCTTCCAGCTGACAATGTCTCCATTGGGTTGCCTAGGAAAAACTGCGTGGGCCCCTCTGTACTCTCCATATCCGGCCGTTATATTCCAATTGCGATTGCGATAAGGACTTGTAAATAATTCGCATTCCGCAAAAGATTGGTGGTGTGTAATTTAGATGCATGCTATGAGGTCAAATTTGAAATCATAGGCCTTTAGAACACGTATACACGGTTTAGGGGATCCAAAATCCTTTATACAGGGCATACTATAAAATAAGCCTCGGGTATGACAAAACAAGGCGAAACAAAGTGGATTATCTAGAGCTTCCCTATCGTAAAGTGCACATATAGCCTTGTAATAAATGCTACACTCTTTAACTCACTCGTCCAGATATTTTCTATCATTTTTTGCTTTACTCAAAGCTCCTTCCTCACCTACTTCGATCAATTCCCTTTCCATCTTCGAATATATCTAAAGGTTTAGTCATCATAACCGGCGTACACGGCTACATCGCCGCCCAAACCGCCACGCACATCCTCTCCAACGGATACCCCGACCGCGGCATAGTCCAACGTCTCGAGTTCACGAAACCGCTTCTCGAAAGGCCTTTGATAGACTATGCCTCGGCTGGCAAGTTTTTAGTCGTTGAAGTGCCAGACATTACCGTGGACGGTGCCTTCGATGAAGCTGTAAAAGGTGTCATTCCAATTCACCGACCCAGACTCCATCATGCACGCCACCATAAACGGCTCCCTAACCCTCCTCAACTCCGCACCCAAATCTGGCCCACAGCTCAAAACGGTCGTCTTGGCATCCTCCATCGCAGCCGTAAGGCCCAAGTAGAACCACCCTACACCCTCACCAAAAAAGACTTCAACACTTAGGTGGAACCTGCCGTCCAATGCCAGAAGAAAGAGACCTCAGGACCTATAATCTATTTAGCCAGTAAATCAGCAGCCGAGCGTGTATTCTGGGAGTTTAAGAAACAGCACAATCCTGCATTTACCATGACGGCTATGAATCCTGTGTAAGATACCCCTACTCTTTTTTTTTTTTTTTTCTCTCAAATTTTGATAACTGATTGATGTGTTGGGACGTAGATTCGTCATCGGACCACCTTTAATCATACCCAAAGATGTCTCTCAAGTCCCACAGACAACATCTCAAATCTCACGATCTTCTCCCGGTCCCCACATCCCCCTGCCAATGGATTGTCCCTTACGTAATCGACGTCCGAGATGTAGCAAAGCTAATCATATACCCAATCGTGCATCCTGCTGAAACAGATGGCGAGCGGTACATCGCTAGCAGCGCGGCGAGCCATCCACAGGCTTATGCTGATATCCTGCGCGACGCGTTACCCGAGGCGAGGGGGAGAATTGTGGAGGATGAGAGTGGGAAGGGGTATAGGAAGGATTATACGCTTGATGAGGGGGAGATGATTGTGGATGGGGGGAAGGAGGGGAAGGCGATCGGGGGGTACATGGAATTCGAGCAGAGTGTTGTTGATACTGCGAGGAGTTTTGAGGGCTTGGTACAGGGGTGGTGGGAATTTGTGATAATAGTATTGAACTGACGCGAGTTGGTCTTCGATTGTTTATTTTAGAGTAAATCTACTAGTACTGGGTATCTAAGACCCCGTATTTAGTCTATGAGTTCGGTAATACTTAATTGTAGTAACTTACTAAAAGCTTCGACTTAGTCCTGCCCTAAACGCTCTCCACCCCCAAAACCTATTAATCAACCTCCTCAAACCCCTTAACAGCAAAAGGTTAACTCAAGTACTTATCCTCTAGTGTAAAATTTTATGTAAATGGCCCGAATTCGCTATATTTTTAAAGATATTTAGAAAGCAAGACATTTAATGCGATTATCTTAAATGCCATTTGCCATACGTGATAGTGTGTATCGATAAATCCCAGGCTAATGATCTTACCAGAGGCATTAACCACTTATATTGCGTTGGAAAAGATCGTTAGTGCGCTGCCGTTGTAGATTTGCTTTATGTGATCATTTTCAATTAGGAGTGATGCGTTTCGGAATATCTGCGTTCGCGAGGTAGTCGCGTTAAAAGCTATGATAGTAGCATCTGTGAAGAGCACGGATGATGCGGCTGTGATATGCAGCGATTGAAGTATAAAAAGGAGAGCATACAGTGCTCGAAGTGACAAGGGAAAGCCTCACATTGCGAGCCGTGAAGTGTACTTCACCATTTGGGTTTCTGGCCACCCTAGTTCCTGGCCATCTCCCGAAATAGAATTGATTGTAGAAAACATCTAATTATACAACAACCAAAGTTACAATTGCCATTCGGTGCAGATATCTTGAAGTTCTAGTGCTGTATTTGCCAGTACTACTTTTTGGGCGTTCTACAAAGGCTTCTTGGCAGCTCTCTCTGCTTCAATACACTTAGATTCCTCCACTGCAGTATATAGAAGGAATACGGTAGTAGAAATACAAGCTAGACATCCTCTTACTCATATAACTATAGAAATTCAATACTAATATAGCTCCTGTAGCTATTTAGTATAAGAATATGTGCTTAGTTAAACTATTATGTTCTAGGAAGAAATATATTCTATAGCTAGGGTGGCCAAAAACCAGGGGGCCGAAGACAGCCGGGATACCACATGGGCTCTAGCGGCATGAAGCTGAGGTCCTCTCGAAACTCGCGTGCCAGAAAGTTTTGGAAGTTCCATCTTCATCAAATGGCAGCACGTAGAGGCAAGATATTGAGCATCGCAGCCGGCTTTGTGGGCGGAGGAGTGCTGCAAGCTGGAATTGTAACCGCCGGCTGGTCCTGGTACACCAGAGGCACCAAATTCGTCCCCTTTGACGCCTCCTCAGCCGACTTCAACTCCTCGATTGCGCAGAAGCTCAACCCTCGCAGCAACCCTCCCGTGTGCATCGATCATGCCATTCGCCAAGTTCCACTTTCGAAACTTAAGACGACCGACCAGGACGCATTAACGAGGGAGTTTTGCCGGGGAATATGGTCGGGCATTGGTTTTGCGTTCCAACGGAGATACTTGGAGCGAAAGTACCGGACGTTGGAAGGGCGCGCCGATGATTTGTGGGAGAAGGAACAACTGAAGACTTCCGAGTATGAAGTTGGCACCAAGATAACGGATCATTTCGAGGTGGTTGAGCGCACGCCAGAAAAGGTACGCATGCCCGAAAGCTGGTGTGTAAGCAATTGATCTGACGCAGAGTGTCAACAGGTTACGGTGCGATGCGGAGATTCTCCATCCAAGAGGGAACCGAGGCCTTCCGACGGCATATTCTCAATTGAGGTCACCAAAGACAAGGATGTCGCGACTTTTCATCTGAAGAGCATATTTATCAACACAAGCCCCGACGGAGCCGATGCCAAACCGCTACCACCTAATTTCCAATTTCTACATCGAGAATATACAAAGCTATGGATGGAGACGAGCGTACGGAAGCTGCTAAAGTAAACCAGCAAGCCGTTGGATATGTAAAATGTAAAATAGGAGAGGTGGAAAGTAATCGCAGCGCTGAAGTACAGATGAGCATTTTAAGTCTACGGCCCGACGCATAGCATCTGACGTCATTAATAACGACGACGACGACTACTGGGTTTTAAGGCGATTCATATGTGTTTGCAATATCGATAGGAGACTCTGCAACATGGTGTGCTGAGAAGCAGGGACTTTGAAACTAAAAATATCAACCCCTGCCGGTTACATCTCCATTCATCATGTTGTGGGGGACGAGCTATCCGATAGGAATTCTCACACGACTGACGCGTCGCCCCTGTTCCGAACGACGCTCAACAACAGGAAGTCCCTCCGAGAAAATACCCAAGTGTCCTCGGTCAATATTGTATGTGACGTAAAGTAGCAAGTCGTTTGCGGGCCGCGTACACCATGCGCTAGGTATGTCCATGTGTGCTTCCACCACGCTCGCTCTTCCCTCCCACATTCCTCTCTCTGTTTTTGCGAAGTGCAGCATTCCTTCGCATGCCTTTCGCTCAAAATCAAACTAAACCGACAGTCCAGAACACCGTTCTGATTCCGATCGCTTCCGCCTTGCATTCTTTCCACGCCGTTTTTTCACTTCCATGTCCTTTCGCTCTGTTGATCAGATGTTTTCCGACCAAGCTGCCTACGGTGACGCTCCTCCACCGTACGAGGAATTGAAGACTCAATCGCGAACCAATCCAAAGACGTGGGGTCGTAAAGTCTGGATTGGTGTCGCTGTTGGCACTGTCGTTGTGCTCATTGCAATCATCGTCGGAGCTGCTGTTGGCGTCCACAATAACGCATATCCGAACTACAGCAAACTCACGTACTCACTGCAAGATACATGTCAGTAATGGATATTAGTGAGGTGTATTCATGGTGCTGACCGTTCGCAGACAGCGGCACGGGCTTCTTCGATAACTTCGACTACTTTACGGGTTACGATCCCTCTGGCGGCTTTGTGCAGTAAGTGTCGCTGTCTCACATCAGCATGTCCATTTATTAACACCTCTCCAGCTACGTCGATGCTCCAGGATCTCAGTCCCTTAACCTCACCTACGCCTCATCATCTACCGCAATCCTCCGAGTAGACACCTCCGACCCCGCCGCGACCACCGGCCGCAAATCCGTCCGCATCACCTCCAAGAAACAATACTCCTCCGGCCTCTTCGTCTTTGACGTCGTCAACACGCCATATGGCTGCAGCACCTGGCCCGCGCTCTGGCTAACCGACCCATCCAACTGGCCCACCAATGGCGAGATCGACGTGCTTGAAGCAGTCAACGGCGCGACAACCGGAAACCAAATGACCCTCCATACCACCAACGGCTGTAAGATGAACCGGAAGCGGAAAGAGACGGGCAAGGCGCTGACGACGAACTGCTACAACGGCACCGACGAGAATGCAGGCTGCGGCGTGCAAGGTCCCAAGAACACTTTCGGCCAGGCTCTTAACGCCAACGGCGGAGGCGTCTACGCCATGGAATGGCGCACCGCCGGCATCCGCGTCTGGTTCTTCCCTCGCTCGAACATCCCGTCCGATATCATAACGGGCACTTCGCCCGATCCTTCGTCCTGGGGCACTGCGCTAGCGGATTTCCCGAATACGGGTTGCAGCATCAGCTCGCACTTCAGGAACCAGAGCATCATTGCCAACATAGATCTCTGTGGCAGCTGGGCGGGTGCTATGGCAGTGTATAGCACGCAGGATGGATGCCCTGGACTTTGTACCGACTTTGTGGCGAATAATGCAATGTCGTTTGAGACAGCGTTCTGGCAGTGGAATAGCTGGAAGGTGTATACAGCTGTGTGAGGCAGTGCGACAATGCTACGCGGCAGGGCTACTATGTGGGTGATATGAGTTCATGCCATGATGTCGGCTGTTGGTAGGTTGTAGGCAGAGTTTGTCTTCATGAATTCCGGGCGTACCCCGAGGGGTGTGTATCTGTCATTCCGGTTGCGGTGCATATAGCTCACTGCTAGAGCGGGAGGGGTGGGAAGTAATGATCTATTGATTGATACCCGGCGTTTTGGAATGGGATATCATATGGTAGACTATTGCCTTTACTGTTTTCTCGGTCAACGAGTGTCAGGGATGAATATAATTTTCGAGGAGTATGTGTATGCTTTCAATCACGGGCATTTCCCTTTTGTCAATGATCAAGAATATGTAGAGGGGTGGTTACAGTCATATGTTCTTCAGCCTTTATCCGCTACTATTAACACCTCATTCTTTTAGTTAGCTTATCTTGGCAGTGGATGCACTAACTTTGCCCTGGCTCCTAGGCTTTGAAATTGTTCAATGAACGGCATGCTTGAAGCTATGCGCTTGGTGTCTTCTGTTGATACGGAGTGTGAAGGCGTAGAAAGCGCAATCGCTGTTCAAGATAGATATATCGAATTCGGACGAATAGACGTGCGAATATACTTTTTTTTTTGACTCGTGCTGCATATCATATGCATTCCGCCGCACATTTGGCATCTCGCGAGTGACAATGAATGTCGTTTATTATCCATCTAGCTGGCTACTGTTCGCCCGTATGCCAGGCGCAATCTCTCCCCTCCTTCCAAATGGCCACTTTATCTGCCGCCAACGCGGATTGGAAAGGTCCTTGTCTTGCGCATTTACTTTTGTTCGCCTCAAATAACAGCACGATATCTCCCCGACCGCCGATCTAACCGTCGAGGTGGCATGATGGCAGATGAGAGATGAAAGTAGTTGTATCGTCTGAGGAGAGGAATACGCCAAGGAGTAAGTAGGCTGCCAACGAAGGGGGTAGAAGTGTAGAAGTGTAGGACACTTTTTCGTCTTCCAACATATCACTTCGATGGTCTTCGCTCAATAAATTTTATTTTATTTTATTTTATGTTATTACTTTCCCATTTTCTTCAGCTTCGAAAACATAGTCGTGCAATTTATTTATTTTGTCTTTAGAACCAATCAATGACCCAATTAGAATATAAGAATAGAAGCTCAGACAAGTGATATTATCCTCTCCTCAATAGCTATGAAATTTGCGGGAATATCGTTTCCATATAACCTGCCCTTTCCTATCCTCCTATATTTTTGAACCCCATTCGACTTGAGCCGACGTAACACAAGCCCATCAACATAACAATCTGCAAGACAAACGACTCCGAGCATTACTACCTCTGTCTGATCTGCATAGAAGTCCTCCTCGCTATCGAAAAAGAAGAAGACGTTGTTATGCTGATAGCCAATCTGCGGGACTCTAATCTCGGGGCAGCTCATTACAGAAGTGTTGTCCCAAGCCAGGTCCACGACTCTGCCCTTCAAAGTAAGCTCCGCACACAGCAACTGGCCAAACTTGTTATCTGGATCCACAAGGTCCACTCTGAAGCCTAAAACTGTCGCAAGTGAGGTTGGCTCAAGGTTATGAAGGCTATGCTTCCTGAGGTAATCCCGGTGCATGTTAATCGGTACATTCGTGCTAGCCCAGCTCCAAGATGGGGCTTGGTATTTCGTGGAGGAATTGGCGGGAGAACGCAATGGAATAGTTTCTCTGACCACGAACCAGAGCAGAGCCTCCGGCAGTTCGCTACGGAAGAAACCTGCAACATAATCTTCCTGGAAAATGGAGGCCATGTGTTCCGCGACGCCGGCGAATGCGGCAAATTTGTCTGGTTCGGGATATGTGAGTGAGCATGCGGCATAATTTCGGATGAGCTCTTGCCATAGTTCGTAATGGGCGTTGGAAGGAGCCGCGTCTTTGGATGGTAATTCGAAAGGAGCGCAGGGGTTGTTAATGCATAGAAATCCATCGGGATATGCCTCGCAGTTGTTATGTGACTGTGAACACTCCCAGAAGACTTGTTTGGCGCCGAAATGCAGCACTCTTGGAGACAGGATACGCTCTTGTAAGACCCAGCCACGAGAACCCAAGGGGGTGAGCTGACGGCCTCTGATGGCAAGCTGGACATATACGAGAAGGTGGGGTTCAACGCCGGAAAGCCTACTTTGACGGCATTGTACGATTTGAGGCCGGATATGTTCCGGATTTCGTTCGGCGTAGCAGCTCTCGTTCGCGTTTGAAGCCCGTGTTGCTGCGATGTTGATGATGCAGTTCGAATAAATAGACCGCATGGCGGTCAAGTGGTGCAACCAGTCGTTTTCGCTGTCTTTTCCGGACTGAATGATACAAAGGCTATCAATCCATAAATATTTCAGTTTGAGCCTCCGACAGATTTCAATGGCATTACGGAAATTCTCGGGGAGCTGCTCTGTCGATATTCCATTTAGCATACCCTCGACGTTAGTAGCCGTCAGTCTCATAAAGGATGGATTTGGTCCCCAACAGTGACTCATAGTCGCATACGGTCCATTCGGCTTTTCACTTTCAGTGAGGATGAGTCGCGGCTCTTCTCCACTTACATCTAACAGTCTCAGTGGAGTCCAACTGGTGTCTTGCCCTCGGCCGCAATTTTTGTGCTTCTCAAGGCAACTCTCGAACCACGAGAGTGCGAGTCTGGAAACGGCTGGATCGCCCGTGCTTGGTGGGATATAGTGGTCGGGCCAAGATTCAGATAAGTCTGGCATTGTTGACAAGTTCTGCGCAGGCCGGATGGGATGCCTGATTTGTGACCAAGGGTATAGAGAAAATTCACAAACAAGTCGACGCTTCAAACCATAGATGGCAACGCCACGGGGTTGCGGCGGCTTTTCAGAAGCTCCCCAGAATTGGGAGTTGAGAAATGGCCTCTCTGAGCTTGCAGAGTCAGAATCAAGACTCCCGATCCTTCTCAGTTCATCAAGGACTGTGACGCAGATGATGCAGTCTTGTAAAGCTGCCGATTCAAGATCCAACATTGTTTGATGGTGAGGGTTTGAAGAAGTGCCCACCCCGTCGTCCTTCTCAAACATAGACTTGCACATAGCGCACAAGTGGGCGGCCGGTAGTTTGAGAAAACGGTTAGAACCGAACATGCTGGTCCAGAATGTAGGGAGAAGCACCATTTTTCATGGCCAGAGTCCGAGTATTTTGAATACAACTTTTTAAGGAGTATGCAACGCATTAAGACCGAAAAATATATGACAGGCACTCTCGATGGTGTATCTGATAAAGACTTCTTTTACAGGCAACGAGAGGTGTTTCGAGGGGGTGAGCTACAGTTGCCATCACTCACCAGAAGGACTGCTGGCAACCGAGCGAGGGAGGCTATGGGATTGCGGCACAGCAGAGGATAAGAGGAGATGGAGAGTCGTAGAATGTGCTATTGAGATCTGCAATGGATGCCTGAAACACAATCCTTGTATTTGAGAAGAATAACGGCGATATCTCGTCTTCGTAGTGTTCATGCCTTCTTATGAGGGGCAAGGGGGCAAGGATGAACAAGACGTTCGATCTATTTCTCACGCCTCTCACGCAAAAGGGGTTCTATATAGCCAGTCTAGTATAGACTAGCTATACAGGCGGTGCTAGCTACAGCACGTAGTGATAACGATACTAGCATTTGCGGCACGGATGCCTCCGTAGGCTATGTACTGTAGGCCTGCTAGCGGCTCGGCAGCTGGCGTCGCATCAACTAAGGCTTTTGGCAATCCGTATGGAATGTTCGTAAGCTAGTTGAGCCACTCAGCCGCCAAGCGGTTGCTTGCAGGCTACACACCAAAGGAGACCTCCTACGCACTCTAAAGGAAGCAACTATCTAAGGGACGATGGGCGGGTAGAACAAAGCTCTACCGCGTGAGGCAGCGTGGCGTGGCGGTGATGCAGGCACGAAGTGATGAGGAATCGAACTTCTCGTCTCGCTGCAGTCACGTGCATCAGCCAGAAATAGACCTCCACCAAAAAAAAATTATGCCAAGCAGCTTACCGCGCGGGTGCAGAGGCATGACACAGCCTGAGAGCCCTGGAGAGTTGGCAAGCATTTTGGAACTGTTTCCAGATCATTAGCAGGACCTGATTCCTTAACTGCTACAAAAACTGTTTCCAAAACTGCAAACATTTAATTTTCATCCGATGGCATTGGCCAGAATAATTAGACATTTCGGCTGAGAGTCCGGCATGACGCAGTTGACAAATTCCGAAATTCCCCAGCTTCTCTCATCCAGATGGTGGCGCAGTGCCGCACCCCTCCAATACCCTCGTCCCAATCACAAAATTGATTCCATATCACGCCTATTCTAATTAGAACTCAATTTTCTATTCGTTTGTATATATATTCCCTTTCCTATGCGTTTCCCTTCCATCCCAACCGTCATCCGCACTTTCCACACCCTTATCAACGTAACAAGCCGTATTACATCTCAATCCCGCACCGCCGGCCTACATCCAGCACCCCGCATCACTCTGCTCAAGTCTATGCCCACGATCCCCTTCTTTGGCTCCCTATTCAGTAGCTCCTCCAACAAGATGTCCAAACACAACTTCCCCGTCAAGAAGACTGAAGGCGAGTGGCAAGCCATCCTAAGCCCAGGTAAGCATGCTCTTGTCAATTCTCCCTCGACTCTCCTTTTGCTCGCCCTTCCTGCTCAGAGCTAACCTATTGCTCTGACAGAACAATTCCGCATCCTGCGCATGAAGGGAACTGAAATGAGCGGCACTGGAAAATATGACAAGCACCACCCCAAGACCGGTATCTACAACTGTGCCGGATGCGACGCACCTCTCTATAAAGCGACACACAAATTCGACAGTGGGTGTGGCTGGCCTGCCTTCTATGACGCTTTGCCGGGCGCCATCAGGGAAGAGGAAGACAATTCGGGCTGGATGGAGAGGACAGAGATCATGTGCGCCAATTGCGGCGGCCATCTCGGCCACATCTTCAAGGGCGAGGGTCGCAAGGAACTGCCAAAGGATGAACGACACTGCGTTAATAGCGTCAGCATCAACTTTTCCCCGGATGATACGACTGATGGGATTAATGGGGAGTCGAAGGTCTAGCATATGGATGGCAGAATGAGGTGTACATTAGGACAAGAGGTGGAATGCATAACTTTGACTGTTGTTTAGGACATCTGGTTTTGAAACATTTGCATTGAGCTCGATTGGAGAGCTAGATGATGTTATGAATGTGGCATTGAAGTATTCTATTTGGAATCTGACCGAGCTATATATATGATATTGGCGCTTTTTTTTTTGGTTTGGACATAGTTTTCTAAGTGGAATGTAGCACACATAAATGGCATACTCTTGCTTAGGAGCATAAGAGTGTTCTGTTTCTGAATATATTGATCTGCGTCATCCTCACCAGTTCTATCATAAAAAGATAATAAAATACCTAAACGCAGAAGAAAACAGGGAGCATTCATAACGAACACTGATCTATCAAATGTTCTGTAGAGACGATATCAGCGACCAGTCTAGTCTATGATCTCTGTAGAAATGAAGCCAGGGCTCCAGACCATGGTAGCAGGTGGATCGAACAGAAACATGCTGAAAGTGATTTCATCTTGAAATGCCATATCTCTCTTTCCTAGACTCCTCGGCTTATATACTTGAGTTTGCAGAAAGAACTGTTACGGTATCCCAACGTAAAAGAATCCGATCCCATCAAACATCAACATAGGAACCATCAAACCCCAGCTCCAAACTCCGTTCCTAATCACAAGCTATCATAATCGTACCCTCATGTCCCAGAACCAAAGGAAATCGAAACGCTTCTCAGGTCCTCCTTCTAATCGCATCGCTTTCATCATCCAACACCTCTCCTTCAATCAAAATCTCATGACCATCACCCTCTCTCACAGCCGTTCCTGCAATCGCTCCCGCCACCGCCACACCCGCGAGTGTCCACCAAGCCAAGCCCACCACTCCGATATTCAAACCTGTCCCAAAAATCCAACCTCCAAGAATCGGTCCAACTGTCCTGGTCGCAGACGACACGCTCTGCCCGAGGCTATGCACAGTGCCCAGCACGCTAGGATGCGGACAGCAGTTATTGACTAAAATAGTTGCAGAGGGCAGAGCAAAGGTGCGCGCGAGGACCTGGATGAAGAGAATGCCTGTTAGGCTTGCCCAGACGAGGGGGCCTTCGACCGGGTGAGGCGCTTTGGTGGTTGAGGGGATGATTGATAGGTAGGGTGCTAGGGTGTATGTGATTGGGAAGAGCAGAAGGAAAAGCCGGTAGGAGAGTGCGGTGCCGAGCCAGTGGCTGAGGCGTGGGTAGAGTGCTAGTTGGAGAATTATGCCGATGAAGCCGAGAATTGCAAGTGCGAGGCCGATTCGTGGCGGTGGGAGTGCGAGGCCGCCTGTGAAATGGATTGGGCCGTGTTGAGCATGGTTTGGGGGAATTGGGTGGGCTGGATCGAAGCGCGGGGCGGAGAGGTAGATGAACCAGAGACTGTTGAATGTGCCGACGTGCATGGCGAGGAGGCCGTGGGATATCAACGTGATGATTACGTTGCGGGTCCAGATGCGGCGGAAAGGGAGTTTGCGGCGGCGGGCGGGCTTGTGGGAGATGGGTGTGGTAGAGTTGGCAGAGGTTGGGGTTGGCTGGAGTTCGAGGTCTGTAGAGCGGCGTTCGAGCATGAAGGTTTCATCCATAGGAACAGCGGAATAGGATTCGTCTCGGCCGAAGAGTTTTCTGCGTACCCAGTTGCCGAGTCGGAGGCCGTAGTCCGTTTTCTGCTTGAGAACTTCGTCTGTTTCTTCTAGGAATAGGATAACGGCAAAGGCAGATGCTAGCAAAAATATGGCACTCATGAGGTTTGGGAGGGCGTATGGCCACCTGGTCATCCAGTAAACGCCATTCTTTCCACCCAGGGCAGATCCAGGCCCAAAGATGGATGGATAACTTCCTACTGGATCGGCCAATATGCCACCTTTCCAATGTTAGGAGTTTGGGGTGAGATACAACATCACGTAAAATAACTTACCAAGAATTGGTCCAATAATGACGCCAATATTGAAAGTCATGGGAAGTATAAGAAAAGCCCTGGACTGGTACTTCTTTTCTTTTATAATCTCTGAAATCATTGTTCTCATAACGCCAATATTGCCATTCAGGACACCACCTAAACATCTAAAAACGACAGCTGTCGTGAAGTTCCTTGAAAAGCCAAACCCAATGACGGAACATGCGGTGCCCAATAATCCTATCATAAGCACTCTCTTTCTCCCGCCCCACTCCGAGTCAGCAAATCTACCCCACAGTATGGCTGTGAGGAACTGAGAGCCTGGAAAGGCAGCTTGCAGTATTCCAGCCTGTGAAGAGATGGTCGAGTCTGGAAGTGAAGGGTCAAACGATTTCAGTTGGTAAAACAAATATGCACCAAGCGAAGTCTGAGTCAGAGGCTCCGAAAGCCTTGCAAGAGTCAAGATTAGAAGCTGATCTTTTCGAGGCAGTGAGCGCCATGTCACTGGCTTCTCATTCGCGGCAGACACTTGCTCATCCTCATCGATATGAGGTAGACCAGTCTCTGTTTGGATGTTCGTCGATAAAAAAAGAGATTGCGAGCTCTGGCCACGGCCGTGGGCGTAGCTGTTGTTTTTTTCGTCTCTCGAAGATCGGCTGCCTGAGTCTGATGAGTTTGCGCTCTTTGAACCATCGCTCTCACCGTCTTGGAGACTTTCAGAGGAGGAATAATTGCTGTTCGTTATCGGTCGGGATACAAACGGGTCGTTGGACAACGCTGATGGTCCAGAGTAAACATGACGTGGCGCATTTTCAGAGTTCATTAACGGTGCCTAAAGCAGTGGCAAGATCCAAAGACGCTGACCAGATTGATCGGATACGAAATGAAAACCGACGGAAAGAAGCCTTTCAGTCGGAGTGAGAGAATTGCGAAGCGACGATACCGGCGGAAGTGGAGTACTTCTGCCATACCAAGCGGCAAAAAGAGATAGCTCCGTGGCATTAACCAATTAGGATCCCGTGGGTGAATGGTGGCTTGCTCCAGAGCTGCGAGAATCGCTCGCCTTCGAAGTGCCGATAAATCCGTGGTGGGAAGAAAGTATGACGAGATCCGTGGCCCCCCATCACACTTTCGAGAGAGGTGTTTTGGTCTTGCACGTGACCCAAAAATCCCCCTGACCTTCAGATCTCCCCAGGTCTCTCCCAACATATCAATCATCACTTATCATGTATTAGAACTTGTTGAACCGAACGCTTAAGTTTAATATTACTAATTTGATGTTCACGTGCGTACAATGCAACAATCACCCAAGAAGAATACAAGGTATCCGGGATATCTTTTATGGGGGATTCTTCCCCGACCCTCCTATCTTCGCTTTGCTTGAATTTATATTATTATGCGTGCCTACTGTGATCCGCACCACTATCCATCACCCCTGAGTTACACTAATGCAGTCTCCAAATGCACTATCCACGCAGATAATGTCTTCGGTCTCTTTGACGCACCTCCCTGCTATCGGGTGTTCGACTCCACTCTGTTCCATAAGCATCTTCTCAATAGGCCCCTCTTGTATCTTCCTCATCGTGCCTTTTGGAGCTGTTTTGGCTGTATGACTCCAAAGTCACCATGGTCCCTCGATACTCTGTTTACATACAAAGTTTGACACGGTCTATATAAAAATCGCAACTGTGTACTAAATATTCTCCACAAAAGGACAACTTGGCAGAGTTGCGCAGTGAACTTACTAGTAAGTTAACGCCTGGAACAAGGTAACACCTTAATATCTTAGCAACGGCTAAATAATAATTCTTAAAAATTCAATAGAAGATAAGTAGTACTAAGTTATAGAGGTTATTAAATTCCTAGGAGCTAGAAATTAATTTTGCTTGAGATGTTAGAGAAAAAGGGAATAAAAGGGAATTTGGGGGCTAAAATATAGCTACTTTAAGAAATATTAATCTATCGTTCTTAGGAATCTAATAGCTTCTATTCCTTATTTCTATCTTCTATTAATTTTTAAGAATTATTATTAAGCTATTGTTAAGATATTAAGGTGTAGATTTTCGATTTTTGTATATATTTTAGGGTGCGCAGCTCGCTTGCCACCTACGTTAAAATAAACATCATATATTACAACTTTCCCTCTAAACAAGATATAGCTACTGAGGCTCCATTTCTTCAAGCATAGATTGGTAATGGCTTAAACATGCTACGGTGGCAGGATGTCGCACACCAAGAACTCTAGTATAACCGTTATATGCTCGCTCATATAGTTTATCCGCAGCAGAATGCCGCTTCTGTTGGTGTAAGAGAAAAGCAAAGTAGTATACGCTGGTGAGCGTGTGTGGATGCTCTGGCCCAAGTACCTTCTCCAATCCTTCCAGTGCTCGCCGGTGCATCGCTTCCGCTTCTTCATACTTCCCCTGCCTGGACAACACCAATCCAAGGTTGCTGGCGCTAGTGATCGTGTCGGGGTGGTCTGGCCCAAGTACCTTCTCCCTTCCTTTCAGCGCTCGCCGCTGCATCGCTTCCGCCTCTTTATACTTTCCCAGGCTCTCCAACACCGACCCAAGGTTGCTGACGCTAATGAGCGTGTCTGGGTGCTCTGGCCCAAGCACTTTCTTCCTTCCCTTTAGTGCTCGCAGGTAAAACGCTTTCACCCTTTTATACTTCCCCTTGCTCTGCAATACCGACCCAAGGTTGCTGAAGCTGGTGAGCGTGTCTAGGTGCTCGGGCCCAAGTACCTTTTCCAATCCTTCTAGTGCTCGCCAGTGCATCGCTTCTGCCTCTTCATACTATCCCAGCCTCTCCAGCACCCACCCAAGGTTGCCGATGCTGGTGAGCGTGTCTGGGTGCTCTGGCCCAAGCACCTTCTCCCCACCTCCCGCTACTCGCCGGAGCATCTCTTCTACCTCCTCATACTTTCCTAGCCTCTCCAACACCGATCCAAGCTGACTGACGCAGGTGAGCGTGTCTGGGTGCTCTGGCCCAAGGATATTCTCTCTTTCCATGATCGCACTTTGGATTATTTTCTCCGCTGTTGTGTAATCCCCTGTAAGATCTAAAAACCACGCTGTGTTTTCCGCAAGTGTCGCTAGATCTAGCCGTTCTTCATCACCGGCTGAATGATAGCCTAGAACTTTTTTCCAGTGTGGAAGGAGGGCTCGACATACTGCCCACGTCTCAGGTCCCCCACTTGGAAAAGTTGCAGCCATAACCCGTATCGAAGCCTTCTGCCATCTCTCCACCTGCCCATTAACTTCTAGCCACTTCCTTACGGCCAGCTGTACTAAGCTGTGCATATCGAACGACCGGTCTTCAAACTGCTCCCTCGATTGTTTTATGTCCTGCCTCCTAATCAGAGAGAAACGTGTTAATGGCGTCACCGCATCCAAAAACTGCAGCTTGCTTTGGCCATCGTATAGTAGGCACTCGGGAATCGCTTGTCTGTCGAACATGGCCATAAGCGAAAGCAGATCTGCAGCTTTAGGCGTCGTCTTCCGGATCTGCTCGAACGATATTTCCCAGGTTATAATAACTGCGTCTGGTACACTACTGTCTCGCCGTGGGTCTCTTACGTCTTCGTTTCCTAGGAGTTCTACCTGGTCCTTCTCACCCTCACGGAATAGCTCGAGATAAGTCGAGACAGTAATTTCCGGCTCTCTCACTGCGATATACGCGGCCGCGTGGGTGATAGAGAGTGGAATTCCTTCTAGAGCTTGAACGAGGGCTCTTGCATCGCCTTCGGAGGACTCGCTAATCGAGAGCCTAGTCTTCAGCAGCGCCAGTGCATCTTCTTCAACCATTGGCTCTACCGGAACAACATCATGTTTCTTCCCAACCAGGCTTATAGCTGCAACAAGGTCTCGTGAAGTAACCAATATGTGTCCATTCGGGCTTTGGGGAAGAAAGCTTGCTAACGGAACTGCTCCTCGAGATGGGTTGTTTGTATGCGCAACAAAGTCTGCGTCGGGAGAAAAGAAGACGTCCTTGTCATCGGCGTTATCGACGACCATAAGCCATCGACCGTTCGTCTCGTCGCAAAGCCAGTTGTATACGAGCCGGAAAATATCAGCCTTCGGGTCATCGCGTCCGGGAAGTTCGACCTTAGCAGCAATATCTCTATACGCCTGCTTGAATCGATCGGCATTGCTCGCATGCACCCAAAACACCCGAGTGTCCGACCAAGAGTTCCTGACTCTGTACGCGTACTCAATGGCAATCTGAGACTTCCTACGAGCAATGTAAGTCCGACTTCACGCTGGAACGACATCAGGAAATACTGACCCAAGACCTCCTAGACCGACCAGGGCTACCCGACTGTGGTCATGTAAGCCTGTTTGTTGATGCCTCTCACGTATTGTTGCAAGTATGTCCTCTCGGCCCACGAACGCACTATCTCTATGGAAAGGTACCATAGAAGATGGCTTGGGTCTGTTTTGTGCTCGCACTATGATTTAGTCATTGTTAGCTAGAATCAAGCATGGCAATATTGGAGTAGACGCGGTTCTTCTTATAGTATATTATAGAAGGTTGCATACAAAAACGAGCCGCAACCACGCTCGAAGCATCCTGCTCAAATTGCCTAAGCTTGTCCCGTGAACTGGTATACCCTTGATCGTTTCTGGCATCAAATTTGACAATCATCAAATGGTCGGCCGTTAGAGGGATCTTTTCCTCTATATGGTCGGGGAGCTGGAGAAGAGCCGAGTCAGCATCAACCGCCGTAATAAAGTCACCCGTCCTTTTCCAACGTTTGCTTTCGCTGTCCTATTGCAAACGCATTAGCGATTCTATAGTGCCTCGTTTCTATCAGAATATCATACAAACTCGAGTTGCCTGGTCTGCTCTCTCTCGTAGAAGCTGACAACCTTCCGGTCTCGAATGAGATTCTTAAAATCAGCCAGCTGAAACGCCAGCAAGTCAGACTTGCTTCTGATCTGCTCAAGCAACGCGTTTCGTGGATGGTTTCCCGGTCCTTCGAGCATCTTCTGGATATTGTCGATCACTAGTCCTTTATTGGGAATTGCAAACAGGAGCATCCCGTATGTAGCCCTATGGAGAGCTGCTATCGTTGGGTGATCATCTTCGTTTGTCTGCACCGCCTTGACAAGACACTGCCCTGTTGCTTAGCTGTATGAGCACGTCTCTTAGTGGACGACCTACGTGAGCGAGTATAATACCGCCAAAGCTGTGTGCGATGAAGAAGAGCGGTCGTTGTCTCATCTAGCTCGTTGTAGCCGTGAGTCTTCTACTTGTACTCATAACAGTAAGGTTTATAGCATCGCTTACTTCTTCCGTGTTTCTGACCTTCTTCAGCTCCTCTATTAGCTCCCTGCCGTAATCCATGATTGTGTTAATCCCATGGCTGGACAACTTCGAGTTATAGCCATAGATCATGGTGCGGCAGCATGGCAGGTCAATGGACAGGAAATCGCGCAGCCACATTCGCCCAAGGTTTCCCTTCCCCCTCCATGAACCGTATGCGTGTCCGTCAAGGCCGGTGATGGCGATTATACTACGACGTAGTTGGTTAGCGGTGACTAACAAGGAAGAATAGCGGATAGTAGGTGAAGTGCTACTTACTCTGCGCTGACCGGCGCGTCAAGCTTGGGCGTGTACATCTGCGTGAACCCGAAGAAGTGGCAGTCAAAGTTTATGTCCGTATCGCCCATCTCGACTTGCCAGTCCCCCATCGGGTTCTCCACCAGCTCGGACAGGAACAGAGGGACCCCGCCATGGAACTCCACCAGGGCAACCCTCTCGAGCTCATTGTTGTAGCAAGACGGCACGATGGCCGTGCTAAGTACGAGCCCCGACTTCTCTTCCTCTAACAGGTCGTCCTCGATGGCAGCCTTCAGCGTTGTGTTCAGCTCATCGTCGGGCTGTGAGGCTGGGAGACCTGTGACGCGAAAAACGGTGCCTTTCTTCCTGGCGGCCATTGGGGTTTAGATGCTGTCAAGTGGAGTGCTGGCCGCCGCCAACATCTTTGGGTGGCATAATTAGAGATCGTAAGTAGGCGTGGGGTCGTTCGCGTTGATGTGTCTGATCCTACTCGTAAGACTGGCAATGTTGCTGCCTACAAGTACTAATTCAAGTCGGCCAGTTTGTCTAGCATCCTCTGCTTCCTGGGCTCTACAGGTTTGTTTGTCTTCGACCAATTCTTCTCTCAGATCTGGCTTGTATGGTAGCTTGAGGCAAACGACCATGAGACTGCAAAATATATAAACGTCTACATAACTCTCGCCACGGCTTCTGGGCTACTCAGAGCTTAGGCGCTCTGGTGGATTCTGCTCTGGATATATCCCCTGTTATTGATCGAACTGCACCAGATCCTCTCAACACCACCATCAAAGTGCCGCAATCATGTTCGCAAAGATAAACATAAACATGCAGCTAGACTACTTCGATCAAGATATTGGTCTTATGGGCCGGATCACGCTTCTGGCGTTTGCACGCGTGGTGCGTGCGATGTTCACAATCCTCGCTCAAGCCGCATTAATAGCCTTTAAGGCTCCGGCTACATGGCGATCGCCATCCCTTTCGTCACCGTAGCATTCTGTGCACTTCAGAAGGACTATCTCACGCCTCGGTAGTTTCTATTCTTAAATCTTGAGGCCAGTAGAGCCGTCTATACTCACTTTCGTGACCGCTCAGAAGGCTTGTCAACAATCCGCGCCTTTGGTTGGTCTCAGCCCGCCCAAGACTTGGAGAGATTGAGTGTCTTGAAATCTCACAGAAGCCATACCGCCTCCTCTACTGCCCGCAGAGAGAGAGCTTTTCCCTCCTTCTCAATCTCATAGCTGCTGCCGTCCATGTCATTGTAGTCGTCTTAGCCGTGAAACTCCCCAGCCAGTCTAGCAGAGCCGCTATCGGCAATACTATCAACAATTTTTCTTGCATCCAACTAGGCTCTTCGAGCTTTAATAAAGAGCCGAACTTAGCCGAAGAGACGTCTTCGGATTCAATCGCGCGGTTGAAGAATGTCGAGGAGCCCACCTCCACGGAAGAACAAATCGGAGGAATCCAACCCCCTGCCTTCATCCTGGCCGAAAAACGGCAGGATTGAGCTCACGGATGTTTACTGCATCTCGCAGGTAAGAATGAATATGCAAGCGTTATGATTCAAGACGAGTGCGCTAAGATATATATATATATATATATATATA